>JAZGTI010004378.1:0-28295 GCA_036877585.1 Botia kubotai | reverse complement strand
ATAATAACCGTAACAGTAACCTTACCATAATAACCGCAACAGTTAACTTACCATAATAACGGCAACAGTAAACTTACCATAATAACCGTAACAGTAAACTTACCATAATAACCGCAACAGTTAACTTACCATAATAACCGCAACAGTAAACTTACCATAATAACCGCAACAGTAAACTTACCATAATAACCGTAACAGTTAACAAACTAAAATAAAAGTGAAGAGTCTTTGTGATCGGCAGTCATAAAAGATAAAATCACAAAAGCCATTATCATTTTTCTCACTCAATACATCTTTGTGAATTTCCATGAGCCTGTTGTAATGGAAGGGAAACATAGCTGTTCTCTCTTCCCTGACTCTCTGATCAAAGGGAAATGCATTTTAAATGAGATTCTCCAGTTAGCATTAATAAAAATCATTCCAACTGTTTATTTATAGCTGCTTCTCTCTGTGCTACACATAATGGAGCGAGCACATTAAAACTGAGAGAGTTTTGTTTGTTTGTCGTTACGTCACAGAGATCAAACAATCTGCATGTGTTCTTCATGGATTATTCTCATAAATGGCTGATTCTGCACACGGTGTGGGTCTCCACGTAATTACTGGCCTTTCATTTGAGGTCTGAGGCTAAAGGGGCCTGTATCAGCAAGCTTCTTGGGATTTGCGAGTCCAGCAGTAGGAACGATTTGCTGAGTAAATGGCGAGTGAATCCTGACCGGAGTCAGAGGAGAGCCGGACGGCTGGAATCAGCAAGCAGATGCTGTTTATCAGTGGTGCATTTTACAGCCAGCTGAGACCAGAGTCTCTGAGACTGGATAACAGTGCAGGAGCGACGCAAACATCTGAATCTTAACACAGAAAAGTGTTCCTGTCGCTCAACTGGTGAAGCATTGTGTTAACACACGTACTGTTAACACATGTAGCTTGAATGTACTGCAAGTCACTTAAAGAGAAACATTAGCTAAATGTATAATTGGTTTACACCTATTTGATTTTAATAGTTTATTATTTGATCGTTTTACCACGTGCGCTGATAATATTCATGTTTTATCACCCTTTACTACTAATTATAGTGTCCAACGACAATTTTTGTGCTAAATATTGTGTTCCTGTAGCTCAGTTACTAAAACATTCAGTTATATACTGTAAATGTAATATAAATATAAAACAACAACAATAACAATTAGTAGTTTGTTTCGTGATCGCTTGTGACAGAGGCCTCCGCACAAATATATTATGTCTCACGGCCTGTTCATTTCAGCATCGGTTATATAATTAGTGTAATTAATTTTCCATGTGCAAAAGTGAAGCTCCTGTTCTCTGATTCACAAGATCCTGTTGTTTACTGCGCAGTCGTGCTGTCTGGAATTGATGGACTGAGATGGGCTTTAAATATTCAGAGAGACAAACCAGCTGCTGCTGGCCAGAGCTGCTGTCTTTCCATCTAATTAAACCTCCATTTCAAAAAATCTACAGTGTCACTTCCCTCACAGTTTGTTGCAGGTCTATACACGCTTTACCTCCTCAGGTATTCTCCAGACAAAAGCCTGGAAGCTCTGTGAATCAGACGCGAATCTACCTCCTTAGGTAACAATTGCCGGAGATAATGTAGCCTGTCATCCTAGCTCGCCCTGGGCGTCACGTGGGCCGCAGTCGCTTCTGTGTGCCAGACAGCATTCAGCTGGAACTCCAGCTGATACTGCATTGATAATGGGACCAGCACCTTACAAATGGAAAACATGTAAACATGACATAGTCGGTCAGTGTTAAGCTGGTAACCTCAGATGTAATGCCTGAGATCTGTGATTACAGCAGCTGCCAATCCTCTCCAATTAGATTATTAATTGTAAAAATGTCAAATTTACAGCTGTCTCAGACAATTGATTTCCTACATACTGTTGCTGTGATGTATTATTTGTTGTACAATAACTTGGTGTGATGCAACAGGGTGATGCATTACAGTGTATATACACAGATCTGCAGTGGATTATCAATGACGCCAAATCGGTTTATTTGTCCAGCACTTTGAATAACACAGTAGTCAGTTAACATCTACACAATGTAAATAATGTCAATATTTTATGATATTGTGTGTTTTTCTTTGGTCTTATCTTGTGATTCATAGGTGAACAGTAAACGTACAGTAGATTTTAAATGGATTCTTAATAAACGTATAAGAACTAAATGGGGTTCACAAGCTCTTCAACTAACCTCACACCGGCACACTGCTAACTCCTCAGACAGTTACACAGAACCCTCGAGGGCACAGAATAATGTCTTCAAATGATTTCATACTTAATAGCAACTTCATGCTAGTTTGCTTACTCGGCAAGTCACATTTTAATACGGCCATCTATTCCGCTGTTCATTACAAT
This sequence comes from Botia kubotai, assembly GCA_036877585.1. Taxonomy (NCBI): domain Eukaryota; kingdom Metazoa; phylum Chordata; class Actinopteri; order Cypriniformes; family Botiidae; genus Botia; species Botia kubotai. Next base: position 25,920 of record JAZGTI010004378.1, on the reverse strand, counting down.
AAAATATGGGATTAAAAAGGTGGCGACAGCTCCATCCAAAACCGGCTGTGTAAAAACACCCACACGCAAAGCCGGAGAAATCGCTCCTTTGTGCGGATGAGGTTGTTCGTTTTTTAAATTCCATTTTAAAGCACCGTAACCTTGGATGTTATCGGCACCAAATAAGACGCCACCTGCCTCAGTTTCCTATTTGTTGGAAGCACATTAGAGTGTAGAAAGCAATTTCTGTATGTTATTGTTGACGACTCATGGTGCCGCATTTTGATACCGTGCTTGAGGAACGAGACGTAGATGAATGCCGGCTACGAGCTGAATGCTAATCAGCGGAGAAAGTCAAACTCTCCCCGCATTTCAATGCACCGGGGAGCTAATAGAAATTAACCACAGATCCCAGATCAGTCCTGCGTGTGGCACGGAGACCGGTTGTCTGCCGCTTCCCAGCGAACAATTTTAGGTTGTGTTTCTGACATCAGCAAATACTGACAAAAGATGTTATGAATGTCGTAGGAAAGTTCAGTTTATGAGACATTATTGTAATGTTTCTGCTTGGTTATAAGAACGCTATTCAAACATTCTGTAACATTTTATAATGTTCCGCTAACATCTTAAAAGTAATGTTTTGGATATATATAGACTATATAGTGTTAAAGACTAACGTTACTGCAAGAACGTTGAGAGAACTTTTACAGAACGTTTGCCAATGTTCTGACCATGTTCCCTGTTAGCTGGGGTTGCCCTTTAAATCGTAATAAGGGAAGGCACAGTTTGGCATTAGCCGAGATCTTTAGATGCGGTACACGGGCCGGGTCCCTGGTGCTTCCTACCTGAGTCACATGATCAGTGAGTCATGATGAGGGACAGAGAAAAGCAGCTCATGGGGAAGATAATGGTGCTGCCACATGAGAGAGGTGCTGTTCCAGAACCTGCGGTTCCAGATGATCTGATGACTGTGGCCTCAGGGCTGCTCATGATACGTACCGTTTGCAGTTACTCTTGTGGTAATTGTTCTACTGTGTTCCTCTCATGAATGTTAATTATTAATGAAGCTCTGACATGGACATTACCCTAAAACTTCATTTACAGTGCTCTAGCTTTAGATATCAAATGAGATAAAAGGCAATAAAATCGATAAAAAATAAGACGACAAAATAGACAGTGGCCTAGCTTATCTCCAAGACTGTAAAGCCATTTAGCGAATAATAGCCTGTATCAGAAATATGCTTTTTGTGAGCCATCTGCTGTGGGGTAGCCTGTCTGTTTTTGAAGAGAGACATGTAGCTGAACTTTCTCACATGAACGCCACGGAGATTCCTGGACTTTCTCCTGGTGCTGAATTTTGAGTGAGCGACAGGAGTTTATTCCTGGGCCGCAGGTCTGTCGTGTTGCTGTCTAACTGGCACAGATACAAAACTCACTGGAGCCCAAAGGCTCTTTCTGCTGTGCCGCTTATGCTGATGGAATGATTGTGCTAAAACCAAAGACAGACTGCCAGGAGACATAAATACCCTCTCAGATAACAGCCGAGAGTCCAGTGAGGAGATACAGCCGGGATATCTGATCATGTTTTCCAAAAAATGCTGCATGTCACCAACAAATGTGCCCATTAAACAGATTGTTTTCATTTTAATTGCTGATCTGTCAATACAGCATTCCAAAATATACAACATAGTAACAGATGTGCCAGTGTGTGTGTGTCCCAACAAAGATTGTTTATCTCTGTGTGTGTCCCAACAAAGATTGTATATTTCAGTGTGTGTGTGTGTGTTCATGCTCGGAGCAATGATGGGATCACAAGAAATCAACAACGCTGTGGCTTCCAAAAAACATACTCTTCACATTCCTCAACAACATTCCTAGAACATTCAAAGGGACATTTCCACCGTTTCAGTTACGTTAGGGAAACGTTCTTCAACCTGAAGTCGTTAGCTAGACAGCTTAAGCGTGTCTTTCTGCTTCCTGAACAGAGATGTTTCTTCATGTTATATTTCTGTTTGTTAAAGCGCTCACATCCGGGGCGGAACACGAGCGCTTCCTCCAGCCGCCGGCGCTGTAATTATACAACATTGTTGTCAAGTATGTGAGAGGAGTCATTTCAGAACACTTACAGATGAGGAAATTGACCTGCCTTCTCATTATCTCACAGCTAATTGTAATTCTGTATTTCTACAGTTGAATCCACTGTATTCCCTGTGGGTAATGCAGTGCTCCCCACCCTTTCTCAAAGCATTAACTCTGATTCATGATCTGGCGCTCACCCGGCCCGTAAATGTGATGCTTGGCAACGCAGGTGAATTTGTATTTTTGCAGCTATGCAGCTGATGGTGCATTTATCGCCCCTGACCGCCGTTAACTCCATAATATTCAGAGTAGCTCTTAACTCTATGAAATGCACAACTGACTTTGGTTAATTTGATCATTTTTGGTCACTTTAATGCTTTGTGATAACAAATGTGTATTCACTAAAGCTGTATTAAAGCACTAGTTGAAAATGAGGTCCAATGCTGTCATGATTTACCTTCTCTGTGTCTTTCCCAACCTGCATTCTGTCATTTTTTTTTATCCAAGAAATAAAAAATAAAAACCTTTATGTAGCTTGTAGTCATATAATGACAAAAGTATATAAAACATACACATGTGACCCGTGCTGACTACATGAGTCGGAATGAGCGCGGACTAATTACGAGCTACAGACAAACAAGTGAAAAATGTCCATTTTGGTGTAATTGGAGGTTTTCACACAAATAAGTTCATTAAGCTCTCTCCCCCTAACGACCCCAATGCACCAAACAGCAGTTAAACATCTCAAATTATCTTTATTTGTGTGTTTTTCCTGCCTAAATCTTTTCATCTCCAATAAATTACAGCAGATCATACATACATCATAGATCATACATCATTTCTTTCTTGATAAAGAATCTGAAAATAACAAGAACTCCTTTAAAAAATGTGCTCAATGTAACTCACTTGACCCATGCCAGCATGGGTCAAGTATACAATAAAGAGGTGAACTGTTGCTCAAAAAGGAGGAGTCCAGAGATTTGTGGTTTGTGGATGTGAGTGTGTTGTCATGTATGAGTGTATTACACTTCTTACAATAGACGGTTCCACAACAATAAACGACGCTGTAGAAATTTATAAAAACAAATATTGGGCCCTTTTGATCAAGGTTCAGTTGAAAGGGAAAAACAGGGAGGTTTGTTTGTGACAATGCTTGGGGTGTGTGTTGCCTGGGCAACAGTATAAATGTAAAAGTCAGTAGAGATCTCCTGCCTTTTTTTTTTCAGAGTAATACCAGCAGATATCCAGTGCTCAGAGATACGGCATGTATATTTTATATGCGCTGAGCTGTTTGGTTATGGGCCCGTAATTATTACCCTCCACCAGAGAATTGAATCTGTGTTAGTCAGTAAAAGGACTCGTACATATTTTCAATCTTTAATAGCATGCAAGAAAATAAGCTTTAAAAGAACTGACAATGCTTTCAGCGCATGCATAATATCAGCCACTATAACATGTTAAATGGCTTTAAATGATGACGGACCGTACGATATTACTCGCACAGATATTAATGCATGTCATTTTCATTGCAGCCCATTACGCTCGGTGTGTATTAAACGGATAAATAACTCATTCTTTACAACGGGCGCGTCGTACTGTATGTGGAAACACACAATGAACTGCATTGTGTTTATAGCAGCGATGCACAAAACAACAAAGCGTTTGAAGAATGGGGACATTCATGTGTCATTAACATCCACATGCAGTGATTTAAAGAAAGCTTTTGATTGGATGACAGCGTGTGTATATAAGAGGCAGTGCCAACAGGGGCAGATGTCCATATGTCAAAAACGCCCTCTCCACTTACCTTTTCTTCTGACAGCACACGAGGAGGGTTCAGTTTGACTCCACTGGTCTCGTTACTCTGACATTTTAAGAGGGAAACTGTTATGAAAACTACTAGTACAGTAAGAGATACAAGATTGAACTCACGAGTTTTGTTTGCATGAAGACTGAATATCAACACTAGTTACATGAAACATGACACAGAGTCTGTCAAACCGTCAAAATCATTTATTAAAGTTTGTGCTACTCTAAATATAAAATGGACTAAGTAGTTACAGTTGCTTGTTATTTATTTGTATTCACATTTAGTCATTTAGCTGACGCTTTTATCCAAAGCGACTTGCAAATGAGGACAGGAAGCGACAGGAGCAACAATAATGATAAGTGCTATAGACAGGTCTCAGATATCCCAACAGTGTAAGAAGCCACTTTTTTAATAAAAGATTATTTGTTTATTTGTTATCAAAACATAATTACCCAGTTAGGTGACCGTTAGGTAATCTGTTATAATGAAAATGCAGAAAATAATAATGATTTATAAACAGGTTTTCTGAACGCTCTCACTGTAACATTGGTTTAGACTGTTACTGTGCTGGACTGCTCATCTAAACACAACACTGTTTGGAAAGCAACACAAAGTTAACCTGCTAATGGCTAATTTATAGTTGTCACATATTAAACTGGGATAGAAGAAAAAAATTCACCAGTAAAAAATGACACTTCAGCTTTGAGACACACTTTAGATAAAGTTACGCTTAAATAATCATTCCGTTTTTTCCCAACAAGACTAAACTGCATTCTTTTAAATCTGTATTAAACAAATGAAATGTCAATGAAATACAATGTGATTTAATAATGTGACATAAAAGTGCATAAACATCAAACAAATTGGAATTGATTAAAGATTTGTGAAAGTTTATGAAATGATTCAAGACACTCAGATTGACTGAATAAGACTAAAATAAACATAATCAGTGTGTGATCAACTGACACGTTTTCAAGATGAATTCAGATTTAAAACAGGAAAAAGAAGTGAGTATAAAGCAGAAGCAGAAAACAGTTTTATTTCGCTTTGGCATACAGCACCTCATCATTTCTATAGCTTAAAGAGTTTCTCCTATTGCTCTCCGGATGACATTCATCGACGAGCATTCGAGTGTGAAATAAGTGAGGAAAGTTTTGCATTGTGTTTTGTAAATGCCAGGAACTCTTTAATAGAAACAAATGAGAACCCGATTTGGCTTCATCTATTTGCATAAAATAAAAAGAATGTGTTAAAATAGTCCTAATATAATATCTTATGAAATATCATCTACTTTCCTGTTGTCTCACGTTCCCCTTTTGTCCAAAATAACATTAACTTAAAATATGACTTAAGAAACGATTGTTTTTAATATAAGTTTGACTTATGGTTATGTCATGTCTGTAAACAGAAGGAAGATCTGTCTACTACATCACATGTGCGGGTGCTGTAGATGATGCAGCCTTTGTATCTCACAGCTGTTGTACCTGACAATAACTCCACAAGCAACCTGCATTCTCAGATTCAAACAGAGATGGCGATAGAGAGGAATCTAGAGATTAGTGCTAGCGTTATTGTGCTAAAATTCCAAAGAAGCAGCACGACTGTTCAGTGAATTCAGTTCTCTGACTATTTCATGGTAATGTTTTATGTTATGAACTGTTTGACACTCTCTCCATCATGATGGCTTGTATAGCAGCTCAGGTCTTTGGACTCATAATCTTCTAGGTCTGGTTAAGAGCAGCCACGTTCCCCGAGGGTGTGTATATCATTCCTGGCTATCACACAGGTACTGCTGTAAGACGTGCTGCAGTGATCTGAGATTTGCCCCCAACCCCAAATCCAATCCATCATAATAGCAAAGGGGCTTTGTGTCAGGCTTCCCTCCTTCTTACCTCCTCTCTTTCTTTCTCTGAAGGCCGTGAGGAACAGCCGAACTTGTTCTGATATCGAGCCTGATGCAGGTAAACCTATTATTCACACACAAGATCTTGCTTGTGAACGATGCTGAAAATGTCATTTTCACTGCATCGTGATTCAGTGCTTCATGCATAAAACAAACCCTGTGTGACCGCGTTGTGTTCTGACCGAATATTCTTCCCATGACTTTTTTTACATCACAAAAGCTTTAAAAGAAAAATGAAGTGGAGGGGAATGTTTTATTATTTTAATATTATTTATTTATTTTACATACCCAAAAAAGTTCCGGCACGGCAATTCCTACACATGCGTATGTCCTCAAACAGTGAGAAGATGTTGCGATTACAAGCTCAGGGCAGCTGAGGGACAGCAGATGTACTCCACAATGACAATTTAATGAAGAGTCCCACACACATTATCTTGCCTACCTATAGCAAGTACGTACTACTTAGAAAAGTTTATGACAGCAGTACGAACTTTAATTTCATGTATCCTTCAGCGTAAACAGAGTTGCTGTAAGTTACAAAAATGGATGTTACATAAAGTGTCAAAAAAACTGAAATTTAACACATCCAAAAATACTAAGATCAACAAAATCCAAGTAGAATGTCGAAAGCAAAAATACAAAGTATGCTTTAAAAAATAAAGAAACTATTTGATTCAAAAGAATGAACAAACCTGGATATTCAAAACAATCAAGTCTCCCAGGATGCATATGGGTATTTTATTCAGAACATCGCCATAAGACACGCCAATGTGTTTCACTGGGTCTGAAACGGTTACTTAAGTACAGAGTTTGAACCAACAGTGTCCAAACAGTGCAGCAGGGACCAATTTACCTTCCGGCCAGCAGACCCCCTTCTATCCCAGCAGGCATTTGGTTCAGGTAATGAGAAAAGATTAGCTGTCTTACATATCATTAAAGCCCCAGTAATGGAGGAAGCCTGGCCATTATTTGACTCTGTGTATGGCAGTGGAATCAATTAGTCACACAGAGAATGTCAGCACAGCACACAATTACAAACTTTCTGCCTTTTAATGCAGATGATGTGTTGGCCAGATTTATTGCATTATAATCAGACGTTTCACAAAAGACATGTTAAGTGATGCAACTGGATTAAAGAATAAAACCAAAGAGTTAAAAGAAAAGAAAGCGCTGTTAATCGGATAATTATAGAGCGCTGGAAGGTCTTTCCTTAACCTGAACATTATGTTCTTAATGTTCCTGGTTTTATTGGGCGCGATTCATCAGTTCATGTTAGTCTAACAGATAAAATGTTTTCATAAACTTTCAGAACAATGCAATTACTTTCTCATCCAATAAAACACATGAAAACACATTTTTTCGGCTGATGTAACCATGGACACAGGAACAGATTTCCAGGAACAGTTAAGTTTAGCTGGAGAATGTGTTGTGAACACAGTCTGGAGGGATACGCTGATTCCAGGTTTGGAATAGATGCCGGGCATGTGTTGTGTTAGTCAGCCATTTTGGGAGATGGACTGCTGCTTTTAAACTCATGTACATCAGACAAGAAAGATGTTTCAGCAGAATTAATGGATTGTGACCCATGATGCATTGTGCTGATTGTGCTGATATTTACTGATGATTTTGGAAAGAGGAATGGCGACTAACCTTATATGGGATGAAAAATCAATTTATTTTGCGGTGTAAAAGGCCGAGCTTCAGAATCCCATGAGGTGGTCAGACACGAATAGAAAATGTTACATAATATAACTTGATGATTTTAAATGCCACTTTTCTCTAACTGAATCATCAGAGATTTCTCAGAACAGAGCAAATGGGTCACGGGCACTTTTGGAAGTTTTGACCTGCTTCTGGGATACTACAACCCTGAAATCCCTTTCAGAGCTATAAACAGCACGACGGACAGACTCGGATGACTCCCACAGAAATCCATCTTTCATCCGTGAGATGACTCAGACTGGAAGCTCATATTTCAAAGCTACAGGATTCATGCCATGTCCAGATGGAATACTTGGATAATTGAATTGGAATATGGTGGTCAAAGCTTTTTACTTCCAGTAAAGGGACGGATTCCATCTGCATGCAGACAGAGTTGACCTCTACAAACGGCAAGCTGCCTCCCTGACGCACTTTTGTTAAGGAGAATATCAGGAAACATGCGGTTCAACTGGACAGCGACGCCCATCCACAAAAATACAAACGGAACTTTTAGAGTGTGTGATTGAAGAATTGTTCAAATGACAAGCGGTTTGGACAGCGTGGCCCTGCAGACGCTTCATTTAGAGTCACAGAGCGGCTAAACACAGAAAAGCTGATGGGAGACACTTAAGGCTTAATGACAGTTTGCAAAGTTTTGCACAAAATTGAAGATGCCCTGTGGGTAATATAATGTGCTGTGCATGATTCATATCTGCGGATATCTTCTCAGTCTTTTTTTGCTTGGACTTTATAGTCTGTCCCAAGTAGATAGAAATCGAGGATAAATGGTTAACAAGGCAGAAAATTATACAAAACTATGTCGTTTGTGTTGCATTTAATTCGATGCATTAATAAGTCATGGCTAAATGATCACTTCCAGTGATGAAGTTCCAGGTGTCGTCCTCCTGCATTAGCTAGTGCAGTGGACAGCTGATGTGTCATCTCCAGTCTCAGAGCTCGGAGAAACGTCCGCATGGCACTCCTGCTTATGACTTTATCAAAGGAAGTGGATTTCAAAGCCAGCAAAAACACAATATCATCAAGAATATTGAATGTATCATTTTAATAATTCATCTTTTTAGATCTTCTGGCAACATTGATGACTGGCAACAAAGGTGGATTCCCAAAACAATCTTTCAAAATGACCAATACACCAATTCTCTCTATGATCCCTCATATACATACACACACATACACACGTACACACTCTTCAGCTCTGTAACAAGCACTTCACTTCACTGAGGAACATAATATTACCTAATAAAACAGTTTCAGGAGGAGAGTCATTTGTTTTGAAACTTAAGTTGTTTCTGTATTCACACTGGAGGAAAAAAGCAATGATTGTGAAAGAGGAGAGGAAAACCAAAGGAAAACGTCTGTTCTACAGACATGTGTTCCAGTAACCTTGTACATAATGTTGTGATGGTTGCCTTTGAAGGCAGAGATTAAAAATCGTCTTTTCTTTTTGATGTTAATTTAAAATCCTCTCAAACCCCAGTCGACACCACCGTGACTTCTGCACGCAGGAGATGCTCGCAAACCAATGTAAAACTGAATATTCTTCTCTTCGTTTTTAATGCAGAACAATTGTCCCTCCAGCTGTTTTTGCACTAAAATGAGTGCCATGGAGGACCGCAAACAAATTAGGGAGGAGAAGAAAACAGGCGTGAATTATGCATAAATGTTCCTTTAACTGACTAATGATGAAAGGAAGGAAACATCTACGTTAACGTTATGGTAACATTATCAAACTGGTCATGTAGATTTACCAGTTTAACAGACTGCAAATCATCGTTGAGATTCAAATCAGATACAAATGCTGAGTTATTTGATTTCTTGAATCATCAGGATCTGAGGGAGACGGAGATTTGGCTGTATTTTGGAGGCGTTTGTAGCTATTGTTGTCAAGATTAAGTAAATAAACAAAGATGAGTGTGTTAATCTTTAGCGTTGCGTTAGCAGAGCAAACGTCGTGTTTGAGTCCCAGAAAACACAGTCAGAAAAACATATGCCATCACTACAGGCTGCTTTACATAAGAGTTCCTGTCAAATGTAAACTATTATTTATTTACATGAAGTTTACAGTATTTGGTATGTTTTGTTTTAATAACAGCATGTATTTGAGCTGGACTGAAGCTGATGATCCAGCAGGGCTGGAAGCAAAGCTGACCTGCACAGGGATTACAGCAGATGTTCAAATCCTTTTAGTATAACCAGGTTTAACCCGCGGTCTCTTTTAGACCTCACTGTAATAAGAATGTAATTTCCAGTTAAACATGCTTGCTTGAGTTTACCTCTGAGGCAGTTCTGGTTTTCAGGATTCAAACACCCTTCTGTTTTTTTCAGTGTCAGACATCTTTGCTGAAGCTTCATGTAATGCTCCAGTTAGAGTTTTAATATATAAATATAAATAAAAGACTTAAAAGTTAAAGCTAAAGTGCTTCTGCGATTTTCATGTTTTATGGTTTTAATGTCGCTTAATTTCAGTGATAAAAGAAAAACTGAAATTATAATGACACATTTTGTTTTTTTGCTGGAACTGTTTTCAGTAGACGCTTGAACAGATGAAACAACAAATAACACAAATTAAAAATTTTTACATTCTAAAGCTATATTGTTTTCTTCATTCTGTGGCAACCGTACACAGTTTATAAGACAAAGTCACACTCAGACGCTTAACTCATGTACACAGAACGTCTATATCTTGTTTATGGTTGCCAAGCAACATAATAATGCATTGATTCCACACGTATGTTCACTTGTTATGGATGATCGTATCTTGTGGTTTGTTTGTGATTTTTCAACGCACAGCCTGTTCACCTTATTAATTATGCTTACGATTTCAAAGTTGAAAAAGGCTCCGGTCTAAGGTACGAGAGTTATTTACAGAGGCGCGACAATTCACCAGCCCATCAGATTGTTAATTGATTGGTTTGTAAACCCGTGGAGACCTCTCACTTATTGGGCTAATTAGTCTTATATTGAGCTCCGAATTAAGAGAGCAGCGTCGCTCAAAATTGCTCCTATATGCGGCATGGCCTCGGTTTCTGAACACGTCACAGTCAAAATGAGGCTAAACTCTGTCATTTGCTCAGATTTGCTCTCGTATTCGTGCTGCACGTGAGTGAAAATAGAACCGATTTTAAAAGAAAGGTCAATAACAGCCTTTGGAGGGGAGCTGCTCTAATTTCGTAGTTCTGGTGCTCACATGATGATGACCGTGTCATTTCATCCATCACTTTGACTTCGGAGAGATTCTGAGTGAGTCTTTAAGCCGTGACACTCCTAATGGCAGATTTCAGCAGACAATCACATCAGCCATTGTGAGGTTGTAATGTGAGTGTAGCTTAATGAGTCATGAAACGACTGGACAGATCATGTCTCTGATCATACACTGAGTTTAACTGTTCTAAACGGTACACTGGGGAGAAGACATCAGGTTCCACGCGTTCCAGAAGAACACGGTTCCGTTCACATTCACTTTGGTTATCATAGTTTACTAAAACTAAAAGTAATAAACTGAAATGAATTAAAATGTAAGCATACATATTATTTTTAAAAACTTAAACTAAACCAAAATTATCAATGTTGCCTTTGCAATAAACCAAAATAAGTTTAAGCTGAGGCTAAAATTATTAACTGCACATAAATAAAAACAAAACTAAAAATGAACTTGTATAGCAATGATTAAAATAAATAATAACATGACCAAGACACACAACAAGACAGCTGAAAATAACTATAAAATAACTATTAAAATAAAATAACTAAATATAACTAAAAAAATTAAAATGAAAGCTCATTCAAAATATGAACAAAATAACAATTTAATTACATTTAAAAATACATTTCCATAACACTCAATGCCCCAATGCATCATGTGATACAGTAAATGTGAGTTGAATGTGTTTTTCTTACATGATCTTTTGTATATATTTTCCTCGTCTATGCTGAAAACTCTCCGTGCCCCCCCGTGTCTCTCTGTGGGCTCCTCGTGGAGTTCTTCATCTCCTGCGAGGCAGCGAACAAAGAAACGCCTGCTGAATAGCAGCAATTATTTTGCTTTGGTAATGCGCGCAGCACCTGTGTGCACATGAGAAATTACCCAAACAAAACCTTGCAAAAGTTCCGCCAATTACCGCCTGCTTCCGTTCTCTCTTTGAACTTTGTGGAGAAGATGTGCATCTATTTCATTAAGCAAAAGATTTTCATTTAAGAGTCCCGTTAATAAATATTCTTTAAAGTTTAAGAGATAATACTGAAGGTAAGCCTTGATCAAAGCCAGTGAATGCATTAATAGAAAAGCTTGGTTTGGTTATTCCAGCTTTGTTTGAAAAGCAGCGAACATCTCCAGTTGACTTTGAAATGAATCAGCTGTCTTGTGCTCTGACAGTAAGATGTTTGGCATAAATTTGAAGTTTTTATTTTGCCATTTTTTAATTAACATTGTAGGTTAGTCCAGCCCACTTCTGTACTTCATGCAGCAGAAATATAAATATGCTGATGAATTCTTATTTTCATAATGACATTTAACAAGCGCTGCTTCCTCTAGGTCATGTGCTCTACGCTGTAACTGCAAGAAATATTCTGGATTGTGTAAATAAACACATGACAGTTATGTAAATACAGCCGCTTGTATGTGCTGAACTGAACTTTTGCTACTGTATTAATAAAACAATTAAAATCTCTCCATTTGCTTCTCTTTCTTTCTTTCTTCTGTGGCTGTGTGTTTATATCTTGACGGGAGTTAAATGTGCTTTTGTCAGCAGCTGCATTTGAATAAAAGCTTTTCTTTGCTGTATTTGCTGGTGATCCGTTTTGCCTTTATGTCTGAACAACAACAGTAAATAAAAATGATGCATTTTCTTTCTTTTCCAGCACCTGCAAAATTACTCTTCCATACATCCGTGATCACATGCCAACAAAAGTTATCGTTAAGAATAACTAAACAGACACTTCATTGCATTTCATATGCATTTTCACTCGTCTACATAAACAATCCACCTGAAATAATCGTAAAAAAACAGCTTAGCGCTTTAGTTGTGATGCTATTCTGTAATCATCAGGCAGCATGTAAACTGATGAAGCCGCAGAACTATCAGTTTCACTCTGCTGCTGAAAAACAATCGCTTTTGAGAGTCACAGCTGTGGCTAAAAAGGTCAAGAACCAATCAGCACAGAAATGCTTCTCCGCGCTCGGTTTTTTATTCCATCCGAACCCCAGAGGAAGAGTCCTTTATACACTGTGAGAAACTCTGTACACTTAAAATAGAGAGGCCAAAAATACCACAGAGGCTCCGTGTTTAATTGCTTTGTATTATTGTACCCCCCCACCACCCCCCCGGCCCTCTCGGCAGGCGGAACAGGGCTTAATTGAAATCCTCCCTGTCCTGGGGAATCCAAAATGGAGCTCTCCCTCCGGTCTAGAGCATTAGGGAGCTGTCCCGGGTTCTGACAAAGCTGGCGGAGTGTCAAAGCCGTGCTTCGTGCAGTCTGTGTTTTCTCTGCCCTAATAATGGAACTCATGGCGGAGGGAAGTTCCTAATTTGCCGTTTCCCCAATTCACTGGCCGGGCCTTTGGCAGTTAGCTCCGTTTGGATGCGTGAAATGCAGCTCTCGTCGCAAACCGTTGCAGTTGCTTTTGAAATGACAGCTGTGATTAGCGCCCCAATTGGTTTGTGTTTTATTTCACTGGGTTAATTAGGAAACATCAGTAATGAATAATCTGTCAGGATTTGTTTTGAACAGCTAATTTATAATAACCTTCGAGGTCACCCGCTAAGCACCAGTTGTAAACCTGTGGATTTATCAGGATTAGCAGCTGGGTTTAATATCTAAAGAGACGTATATAAAAGGCACGTAGGTTATAGAAGCCCAGTGAATTAGTTAGGAATTGGCCTTTTGATTTATTAATTGCTTATGTATGAGGCAGAGTTAAATTTAATTAAGCACAAATAAATGACTCATGAAGGCCACTCGTAATGTTTTATTGATGGAATTAGCGGTTCGTTCGTTTATAGCAACAGGCCAACATACCGCAGAAGCATGACGTAGCATATTTACAAAAACAAGATTTATTGTTGTTTAAGAAAAGAGCAGAGGCTAAATTTTAACGGTAGCTTTTTTACAGGCCCGGTTCTGTCCATGACAGTTATGGTTCTTAACACCTGAGTGGTTGAACTGGATATTAATGAATCTTCTAACAGTCGTTTATCACCATCAGAACATAATGAAGCACGCCGCACAGAAGAGATTCATATCAAGTGCTAAGGAAACGAATATGAATTCTGTGTCGGAAAATCACATCCTACATTCACTAGAAAACAGAGCTTCCCATTTCTGATGCTCTGTTCATGAGGCTACAGCAATGTCATTATCATTATGAAAATAATCCATAATAACAGAAATGTAATGGTTGACGTCAGCATTCTGTCATGGTCTGTGAACTCAGACCGCATGCGTTACATTCAGAGATGCAGATGTGAGCTACAAAATGAATTATGAACAGCTGCATGAATGTGCATAAGAGACATTATATACAAGCGTTCTTTATCACTGGTGCATAAAGCAATGGTTCGCTGAAACGTTCCAGTAGTATTTACATTAATACATACATAAAGTGTTTTCATGAGAAGGCATCAATATACACAGAGCTGCATAAATGTCATTTGTCCCAACATAACTAGAACGGCATGTTCTGCTTACCGTGTATTTCTCTGTTGTAGTGAGTGATACAGTACCTCTACAGTTATTGCTTGGGTATAAGAATCCAATTTTTCAATTTAAATTCTGTAACATTTTAAAACGTTCCACTAACCACTTAAGAATAACGCTTTTGATACATATGAGATGTAACATTAGAAAAATGTTCTAACAGCATTACTGCAAGAACATTTTTGGTAACATTTCTGAGAACGTTCTGAGAACGCTGTGCCCAAACTATTCTTGCTTTGGTATCGAGAGCACCATTCAGAACATAATCTAGATCTCTTTATTCTAGAGGTGAATTATCGGTTCCAATACTCGGATTAAAATTTGAGGCTCGTTCTAATAGAGAAATAAGAAATTCATTCATCACAAATTTAAATCTGAAAGGTTACAGTAAAAGGTGCTCTGAGACAGACAGATGCTGCTAATAATGCCCCCAAGCACAGAAATCAAATATGATTATGTAAATAGATGTAGAAACAAGAGAGATTTCGTTTAATTATGAGGGTCTCAGGAGACATCAGATCATGCATATGTACCGGAAGTGAAGGTTACACCTCCTTGATCTCAACTCTTTCAACTTTATTTTCAGATTTACGCATCAGTCGGTAAAACCAAGCACTTTATTTCTTTGCCGCTTTTGTTCATCGTAAAAAAAGCAAAAAAAAAACAAAACAAAACAAACAAACATCATCTTATGACTCATGGAATCAAACGTGTCATGTAGCTCCCGGCTGTGTTTGCAGTGCTGAAAGTTGGGGAATATCTTTTGCATATCTTTTTTGAATATATTGTGGACGTGCAGAAAGTGATGCACTCTGTTTTACCTCTTCAGCTCAACTTCTAGAGACTGTCTGCTTGTTTTCTGTGCTTTCTCCTCTATTGACTGAAGTCTGTCTCTTTGCTCTTTAGACTCGCTGAAGAGTCACTACATGTGCGTCACTTCTGGAGAAACTTTGATCACACAGTAAACACAGGAAATAGGTTTCAGTTTCAGCTTCCTGGATAAAGCATCATGGATTTTATGGTCATTCAAATGTATTGGCAGGAAATGGGCATGTGCACCATACTGTTATATAAACACTGAAGGACCCTTATCTACCCACAGATATCGCATTAGAATTTGTAGGTATGTAGCTTTAATTTTATTTGTATCTTTAATCATAATTGCATGTAGTCTGACAAAGAGTTCAAATGACTTCAGTTCCACCAGAAATTATGTATTATTAAATCTGTTTTCTAAACAGGTTTTTTCAGATTAAATCTTTTACAGATTTAAAAAATCTGAATACAATAACTCCAACTGAGTGATTTATAAAATAATTCGTAAATATTCATAAAATCCAAAAAAGTTATGTTAAAATGTTCATGTTTCAGCTGTCAATAAGCCCCACTTCCAGGTTTTTTTGTGTGTGATGTCACACAATTACACTTTTTACATTTCTGTTTGTTTCTAGATCTCTTTTCTAGACATTCATGCTGTTTTCTTTAAACCGCTCGCTAACAGCTGAAAACTGTGACAACAGAACGCTCATAATAAGAAACAGGTGAACATAATTAGTTACTACGGAAACAGAGGAGGCATTAATTAACCTAAACAAGAACTGATAATGACAATAACAAGGGAAAACAATAAACAGAACAAGTACTAAACTAGACAGTTACAATGTTTATTTATGCATTTATATATTTTATTATTTGTATATATTCTGAGGTGGCTGTGGGTTAGCGCCCCATGCGTTTACCCAAATTGTTGATCTTTCATAACCCCCAGGATTCTGTCTGTTAATTGTGACTGTTAGTGTGACATGCTACCTGTACACTTCATATTAACACAGGTGCTGCAGTAGTGCTGATTTTATTGCATCTTATTCTTTGTTGCATTAAAATACTAACAAAAATACTCTTTGATTTGGTGTCACTGTATTGTAACAATATAGACATGATAGTTTAAGTGAGTGATTTCAGCAGCCTTTTAACCTGTTTCAGTTGTTCACAGGGCAGTGAGGCAGATCTGAGACCTGCCTTTCAAATAAAACACTCATATCTGCTACAGATTTCCTCTTGCATGTCATTTTGGTCCGAGACGGGCACCTGTTTCTCTGCTTTTCCTCTCTAGTCTTCTCTGAGCATATTAGATGACATTAACACAGAAGGATGTCCTCGAAACAGCGCTTATCATCATGGGGACTGTAATAGGGTGAAATAATGAGACCTGATTTATATTTCAAAGACTCTCCAGTGAGGAACTGATATGAGACCTCGATAAAGCAAAATTACGCCAGAGTGTAAGATATATACAGAGGAAGCTGGAGACTGTTGAGGGGTGACAGTGGTTAAGTAAAGTTAAAGATTACCTCTAACCTGTTAAAACACCATAGAACAGGGTGTTAAACTCAGTGTCCTAACTCCAACCCGCTCCAGCACACCTGCGGGGACGTTTCTAGTCATTTCAAAGTTATCAAAAACATTCTTGTGGTAAAGTAGAACATTTTTTTAACGTTATATATCACATATATCAAAACCTTTATTAAATAGTGAGCAGAACGTTTTAAAAACATTTCATTTAAACAATAACGTTAATACATTGTCTTACACTATCTGTAATGATTTTGCTACTTAATGGAAACATTAGGGAGCTGTTGTGCAGGAGCTGTTCATCATGATGAAGAGGTCATCAGGTAATATGAAGGTCTGGAGAATGATTGGGCTCGACTGGTTTATTTTCCACGTGTTACTGAAAATGCTTATACCTCATTTCAAATAAACTGGACACAACTGAAAAGTCACTGTGCAGCTGAAAGACTGACATTGACCACATGCTGCCGGTCCATTACCTCCAGAGCTTACAGAACAACCCATTGTGAGTTCCAGGAAGGCGAGAATTCGGAGATTCAGTGACTGGCCTGTATAATATTTTAGACAGATTCATGTCCTTCAACTGCCTTGAATATCTGAACTCAAATCCCAATAATCTATCGCTGAACTCTCAGAGCTATTTCATCGACAGTGAACAGTGAAGTTTTTCAGATTGCGCTGCGGTAACTTGCTCGATATTTTAGCGTTTTTGTCAGTTAATGGCACTATTAGGGAAAAGTTCTTACAACGCAAAATTGTTAGCTGGGTTTGTGTCTGGAGATCCATGAAAACAAATGTTTATCAACTGTTTCTAAAGGTTTGTGAAAACGTTTGGGGGTGGCAGGTTGGTAAAGATTCAGCACATACAAATCAAGTGTCAGTGTGATCAGTTTAGAAAGCGATCTAAACCCATCAAGAGACCCTCTTACCTGCCATCTGACCCCATTCTGCACCACTGCAACACATGCACCACTGCAACACATGCACCACTGCAACACATGCACCACTGCAACACCACCACTGCAACACATGCACCACTGCAACACATGCACCACTGCAACACATGCACCACTGCAACACCACCACTGCAACACATGCACCACTGCAACACATGCACCACTGCAACAAAACACTTGTAGTCATATACAAATCACAAACATCACACAAACTAAAAACAGCCAGAATCTAACTGGGAACATTCTCAGAATGCTGGCTAATGTTCTCTGAAAGTTCTCTCAAAGTTAGCAAAAAATGCTTCTGCAGTAACGCTATTAAAACCATTTTTAACATTTCATTTTGTATATCAAAAATATTAGTCCTAAGTAGATAGTGGAACGTTTCAAAAAGTTGTAGAATTAAGAAAAATGTTATGGTAACATGCTTATAACCATCGTCTAACACTGGACATTTTAAACATTCCTACACTATTAAAAATAACATTTTTAAGTTTCTGTTACTTAATGGAAACATTAGGGAAACGTTCTTGCAACCTACAATAGTTGGCTGGTAGTAGCAGCCGAGCAGCTGAAGTTTATGAATGTGGTGTGACACGTCAAGCCATCTTGTCTTGTCCACTTGATTGATGAAGCAGCGGTTTCTGTGAACAGGAGAACAGGAGACTGAAGGTCCAAACGCTGATCAAATCCGTGTGTTCCAAACTGGCTGCTTTCCCATCAAATCAGAGTAAAGTGGGTTCAGTGTGATTGATAGATTCTGATGAGCTCATGCGTTTGGCAGAGAGCAGCACAACAGTGCTGACAACAGACGGCGGCGCTCCTCTGTGCCCGGCGCTCTGGCTAACACATTCTCAGAATACTGGCTAATGTTCTCTCAAAGTTATTAAAACGTTCTTGCAATAGTGTTACGTGTCGTTGTTATGCATAAATGACTTACATTCTAAATAAATTAACAAAAAACATGAATAAAAATGTTATTCTTAAATTGTTAGTGTAACGTTTTTAAAAAGTTTAACCAAAAAATAATAATATTAATACAGAGTCTAAAAACAGGACTGTTGACATGTTTGTTAATGGAAACATTAGGGAAACGTTCTTACAATCTAAAACTGTTAGCTGGGGGTGGCAGAGGCCGGTACAGCACTCATCTGTGATGCAGGACGAGGTTAACACATGGTTTTACCCGTGAGGGGAAATACTGTAAGTGTTTGTTACGGAGGAGGAATGAAATATAAACTCATTCTGGCATCTTGTGTCCGTGACGATCATCTGAGATCGAATTCTTCATGCTAGCTTGTCTGACATCTTCCAAAGTCACCTTATAAACAAGAAGACAAACTTCCTCAAACAATAAAGCAGCGCATCAGTGCTTCACAGAAAGTTTGATCTTTGATTCTTTGAATGATTTGTGAGTAATACTTGACACGACTCGTTTTAAAAACGTTCAAGTCCAATGTTCTGAGAACGTTCTGTTAGATAGTAACTAGCACCCACTTTTGAGATTCAGATTTAGCAACAATTCAGAGTAGGTTTGAAGGGTTCTCAGCCTTTCTTCCTTTCAAGAACCCTTTCAAGGCCCCTTAAACCCAAACTGTTTCTGATGGCTCTGAAGAGAACAATTTACCCCCATTGCAGACTGAAACGAGAAAAACAAGCAGCCCCTTCTATACACAGACAGTGTGTTAACAGTCTTTTTACTGGTGCATTGTGGGTAAGTTTAACAGAGTCTGAACAAACTGGCCTCTGCGTCCCGTGAGTGCTGAGTGTAACAAGCAGAGCTGAAATTCATGAGGTGTTCAGGGTTGTTTGGGTGTATTTGTGTCTATGGGCTTGGCAGACATACAATTTAGTTTGACAGAACATATTGTAAGCGGAAAAAAAGGAGGAGAGAGAGATAGAGGAGGAGAGTTTTAGAGGAGAGATTTGTGGCCATCTGCCCGGCATCAGTATGAAAGCCACCAGACGCTCATGGACGCTCATGCATGATTCATTGTGTCTGTGTCCAGAAAACTCACCTGTTCCTTTGTGCTCTCAAAGTTTGCCAGTTAATAGTTGCTGTACCAATATTACTCTGGAATTATGGGTCATATAGTTTTACATTTACATTTTACATTTAGGCATTTGGAATACGCTTTTATCATTGCATTATACTACACATTGTTTCTGAGTATGCGCAATCCCTGGGATCGAACCCATGACCTTGGCGTTGTTAACACCATGCTCTAATATAGTTCATCAGGAATGTTGACAATTACACGATGATTTTGTGTAAATAAGATGGAAACAATGATCAGTGGCTTTAAACAGAATCACACACTATTGTTTAATAACCTCAGGGCTCCTGCTGTGACTTTCCTAAAAGGTTTATATGCTATTGCTAAAAATCAATTTCTCTCTTGAGAAAATAAATTGGGGTTTTTATTTTCTTCCAGAAATTCTTACCACTGCACGTCATTACAGTGTTTGCCAGCGAATGCTCCCGATTTTAGTTTTGCACGATATATTTTGATATATCTTTATTTACTTCAAGGGTCCATACAGTCACCAATCCAGAAAATAAATTAGCTGCAGCGTCAATTTATTGATCTGAGAGGGATTTATCTCCCTTAATTTAACTGTCAGGATAAAGTTGATCAACGACTTATACTGAGGGAGAGCCAATACGCTGCCATTGTTCCCATCTCGTGTTAGTCTCTAGTGAAACTGGGGGTGTTTGGAATAAAAAACGCTTCCGTATCGATGAATCAGGATCTTGTGCTCCAGCCAAAAATAAGTGACACGTTCCACAGAATTCAATTCCTGAGTGTTCCTCTCTCTCTCTCTCTCTCTCTCTCTCTGTAATATATATATATATATATATATTACATTTGGTACCTCAGAGTCAAATAATGATTTCTCAAAAGCGAGACTTGTCTTGACAACGCATTCATTTAGGCTGTTTTAGGAGGAGTCAAAAATCCACAGCACGGAGCGCACAGACCAAACAAGATTAAAGCTGTTTCTTATTATTGTCTTGAAGTTGTCTCAAAGTAGCCAAAAACATTTTTGCAACAACGTTAGTGGAACACTTTTTTAACACTATATACCTTACATATCAAAATTAATTGTTAGTGGAACGTTTTAAAATTGTTAAAATTAAAAAAATGTTTGAACAATGTTCATATAACCAAGCAATAACGTTAATACAACGTCTGAAAACCTGGTTATTTTGAACATTCCTACGAACATTCAAAATAACATTTGTAATGTTTTTGTTACTTACTTAAAAACATTTGTGAAACGTTCTTACAACCTAAAATTGTTAGCGAACATCAGTGCAGAGCAAAACAAGTTTACTGCTCCTGGTCCCATCCAGTTCAAGAAAGCAGCCTGTGAAATTCCTGGACATTCTCTGGCCAGAGTTCATTGATTTTCATACACAGGGTCCATAATTCATGAGATGTGCAGTGAGCAACCCATCATTACAGTGATAGTGAGACCAGTGCTTTACAACAGAAAGATCTCTCACAGTTATTAATACTGTCAGAGCCATTTGTGTTGCTAAGCAATCTGTTGTATCTACTGCATTACCCAGACTGTCCAGAAACACGCAGGTCAGCTCATATTTTAAACCACATTTGGGTTAGAACATTCCACTCTGCTCTTTGATGTGAGTCAAGAGGGATGTCACATGTACTGTTGCATTTTGCTACCACATAAACTAAAAGTCTTTCTGCAGTGCAGAAAGTACAGAGCAGTGATTTTTCAGAGCACCTTCACTATGACTGTTGTAAATGAAATACACTGCTGTTCGATTCTTGACAAATTGCTGGAACTCTTTATTTTCGTGTTTGTCTGGCTGTTATTATGTTATTATGCTCTATTGCTTGTAATGAATTGTTTTATTCTTTATTTTGTTACTGACAATTTGATAAATTGCTTGGAGCAATGCAAAGGGAGAAATACTTAAATTACTATTAAAATACTAAATTATTTACTTCTCATTAAACTAAGGAATGTTTGTATAAGCATGTCGGTTTTGGCTAGAATCTAAACTGGTATAAAGAATCATAAAATATCAACTGGGCTTTTCTGTATAAAGTCATGCTCGCAACACCAGAGTCATAGGTTTGATTCTCAGGGAATGCACATTATCACTTGTCATATCACTGTCACTGTTATTATCAGAATAATCAAACTCACACCTATTCTCCAGTTAGGTTTTATAACACAGTAACATTCACACCAAATGCTCCACTGGACGTGAATGTGTTGTGTGGATCAGCTTCAGGGCTCACAGTCAGAAAGACAAGACAAGGTGTGAAAACCCCTCAACACCTGGAGAAGAGAGGGAGGACGTGCCATTGTTTTGGCATGTTGGGTGAAAACGTGATGCT
Organism: Botia kubotai; assembly: GCA_036877585.1. Lineage (NCBI taxonomy): Eukaryota > Metazoa > Chordata > Actinopteri > Cypriniformes > Botiidae > Botia > Botia kubotai. Next base: position 4,050 of record JAZGTI010004378.1, on the reverse strand, counting down.
CTTTGATACAAACACGACTGTCTTTCTCTCGTGTGCTGGAGTCAAATAAAGAACCCGATGACGGTCGGGCTGAACCCATCCATAGGTTAATGTGGGACAGAATACAGAACTGATGAACTCACCTAGAACTGGCTGCGGTTCTTATCAGAAAGTTCCTGCCATCTGAAGAACACAGAACATGCAATAAATATATATCACAGCCTCTACAGCAGGCAGCAGCACCTTCACCTGCAGCGTCGCCGGTAAACTGAGGAAAGCACAGACCTGAATTTACACTGATGAGAGTACGGTGGGTATTGATTGGCCAAAATTGAGGGACGACACATCAGGTTGTTTTGGTCTGTAGGGGACAGATAATATCTTGCTTTTTGTTGTGGTCTATCACACACAGCAGTTTGCCGAATACATCTGCAGTCGGAGAGGATTCTGCCGTTTGATTCGCCTGGTTTAAGTATTTGTTTGGAGTTCCCAGGAAATGCGTGTTTGTGCTGGTAGACCTCAGGTGCTTCTGGAAATCTGAGCATTTATACATACAAATGCAAACTGATGCTCTCCTGAATTTGTCCTTTGGGTTACGTAAACACGCTGTAAACAATGCTCTCCTTTTCCAAAGTGAGAACCTGGACATGAATATTTCAACACATCCGGTTGGCATCTATTCCAGATCACATGAGTCTAGCCACACACACACACACACACACGTTTAAAAACATCAGCCTTCCCGGGAACACACACACACACACACACACACGTTTAAAAACATCAGCCTTCCCGGGCACACACACACACAGCTGGCTCTTGAGAGTATGGAGCATCTTCATCAGATTCGGTCATTACGATACACTGCTATTTAGACAGTGGCAGCCAATCTGCAGGCTGAGTGCTCTCTGCAATTGATTACTGAGCTGCAGGAAACATATTAATGAGAAGAGATATGCCTTGCGCTGGCAGCCGCACCCCTTCAGATTAATACACTGTCAGTGTCCGATACAGATCACCATTCAAACCCAACAAAAATAAGGCAAGTAAATGCACCCCCGCCCTCTGCTAGTCTTACTTCTGCCGCACTTAAATGTTAGCTCAAGCAAACAGGATGTGACATCACAACCTCACCTTTAGCAAACACGCACAACTTTCATAGCCGGAAAGCTGTATTCACTGATACACACTAGCATCCTGATTGGCTCCTGACCTTTCTATGGTGTTTATGTAGCCTGAGAGTCTTGGGCTGTCACACAGACAGGTGCGATTTCTCCCTCAGCTTTACTTCAGTGACATCTGTGTGACACTCACAGCACCTAACTCCTGTTTACACTGTAACTGAACTGAATTAAAGACGCTTTTATCCAAAGCCACTTACAAATGAGGACAAGAAAGCAATTTCAAGATTATAAGAGCAAGACTATAAGAGCAACAATGAATAAGTGCTATAAACAGGTCTCAGGTATTCTAACAGTGGAAGAAGGCAGAAATATTTATACATATATATTTTTTAAAGTCGAAGTAGAGGTAGTGGCGGTATGTTAGTTGATTCATTAAGGAAGTGAATTCATATCAGTTTATCATTGTTTCATTTGTGAGTGCTTTTAGTTTTAGCTGCAGTAAAAACACCTTTTTCATACCTACAGGAATAAAACAAGCATTCTAAGTCTTTCAAATGCCGGCTGTCTGAGCTCTGTTGCTTTAATAATTAATGTCACTCAATAATTTGCTTTGTTTCTTGTTTTGTGTGCAGCAGTTCTTTAAAAACACCATTAATAACCACATTAAACTGAAACAGATGGCTGTGTATACTACACCATAAACAGTTATTGGTCTAATCCAATAAATGCTAAATATTAATTGTTTATGAGTCCCATTTATTACTGGATTTATTCAAAGCCTTAAGAAGGAGCTCCACAGTGGACATAAACATTCTGTAGTGACTCTGGCTTCATTCTTTCACCTTGAGATGAAATTCTTTAATGGCTCTCTCAGGCCGAACACTCTGACATGATGCTGTTATTTGATGGAGATGGATGGATTCTGGAGTAGAAGGACGTCAAGGTCGACGCTGAACTGTGAAAGGCATTTGACTGGTTAAACTTCACTGAATTGTTGCTGCGCCATCAGCTGTTCAAATGCGTTTCTTTCATGAAAGGTAGAAGTTTCATTTATTAAGTGCTCAGCTGAGCAAAAACATGGGTATGGGTTAAAAAAAACATTATTTAAACATTTTCTTAAAATTCTGTAATGTTTTTAAGATGCTCCACTACTTAAGAATAAAGTTTCTGATATACACAATACATAACATTAAAAAACATTCTACTTACGTAACGGCAAGAACTTTGAGAGAACCAATGGTTTGACAGTACTCTTGTTAGCTGGGTGGTGAATTCCGGTCAGTGGCATGTAACCAGAACTGATCTGAGCGCAGTTTCTAAGGATGTGTGATATTAATCTTATAGCTATAGAGAAATCCCAGCTGCATAGCCGAATAAAAACTGAAATCACAAAGCAATTCGTTTTATTTCATTTGTCTTGATCTTTGCGATGATTGTTGGCCACAAACATATTACAAACACCATGAAGCAAAATATGACAGCAGAAGATGAAAGCCCAGAGCTTAATTCAAGAGCTGAAGAAACACGCTATCCTCGTTACAGGGAACGTGCTAAATAACATTATATTATATGTAGAATGCCAGGCATGGTCTTGATTTCCATCAGGGGATATCCTCAGGGCCCTAAGGGGTCCTTCTGACAGGGCACAGTCTTGTATCTAAACACAGTAAGACAAAATAATGGAGCAGTGTGGAAATGTGTCAGGCTGGGCTTCTGCTAAGTGGCTAGCGCACGTCATTACTCTCGGAACGCGACTGCTGCGGAGGAAAACATTCTAATATTTAGCAACACGAAACCAGCGCTGATCTTAAACTGTCCATCTTGACTGGATTTAAATACATCTGGTGAATCGCCTGTTTAAATCGACGCAGGTCTGTGAGCTGAATTGTTTTAGAGAATCGGGGACAGCCTGAACTGGGCTGTATGAAAGAATAACCCGGAGAGCTTCTTATTTTGACGACTGTCATTACTGATAGCTGCCCAGACAGCTGTGACTGAGAGAACGTCCCCAGACCACCATCCTCACACATCCTGATGTTATATGACAGAGCCTGGGGACGTCTGAAACCACCCAGACCCCCAGAGCTCCACACACACACACACACACTCTCACACACACACACACACACTCTCACACACACACACACACACACACACTCTCACACACACACACACACACACACACACAGACAGAAGGGCAGAGAGAGATGAACACTGAAATCAACTCTAACGCTAACGGAGAACCTCCTCTGAACACAATGTTAATGTTCCAAACCATTCTTGCAGTAATGTTAGTAGAACGTTTTTTTTAATGTGATATATGACATATATCAAAAACGTTACTGTTAAGTTGTTAGTGGAACATGTAAAAACATTCTCATAGCCAAACTGTAACATTAAAACATTAAACAAGTAACGTTTATACACTGTTCCTGGAACTTTCAAAATAATGTTTTTAATGCTTTTTATTACTAATGGAAACATTAGGGGAACATTCTAACAGCAGCTGGAAGCACAATTATTTCTCTTCTTTCTTTAGTTTGGATACATGTTTGACAGTCTGAACTTTCTGTAGTCGGACTGACGTGTTTTTATTTAATGGTGTTTTGTAAAGTATCACACACACACACACATATATGTATATGTATACCTTACAGCAGAAATGCAGCTTGCAGTAAAGGTGCCGTGCACGGAGCACCACACACACAAGCAGCAGTCGTGTGAGGCTTCATCAGGTCGCTGGTCCTCCGACATGATGGGACATTTTCTGACTTTCACATCTCCTTCTTCCCTGCAGACCTCTAGACTGAAATAAAACTGTGCTCATAGCAGCACTGAACTGCCCGGTGGAGCGCAGAGGATTTTTCTGCTTATTTATTTATTTCTGTTTAAACTTCCATCCGGTCTCACTGAATGTCTCTCCACCTGTGGACTGAGCTGTCCTGTG
>JAZGTI010004377.1:16207-28297 GCA_036877585.1 Botia kubotai | reverse complement strand
TATTTCTGTTACCTCTTCATCCTCTGACTCCGTCATCTCTGCTTCCTCCTCTTCCTCACAATCCTCGTTGTCAAGGCGATACAGAGCAGCCCTGCGCTCCCTCTCTTCCTTCCTGCGGATGGCCATGGCCTGCTGCAAACGAGACTTCAGGAGAACCAGTTTCTCACCTACAAACAAAGAAACACACATTGGTAATCGCATTTAAACACTTTGCATAACTAAAACCAGAACATTGTGGGTACAGCAGTGATAGTACCTGGCTTGGCTCTAGCAGGCTTTTCCTCTCCCTCATTGACTGTGATAGTGATTGATTCTGTGTGCAGTTCCTCCTGTCCAGAGGGGGCGCTGTCTTTTCTCACTACACTGAGCTGCAACGTGCGCTCTCCTTTAGGGCAGGCGGCAGGCTGGATGTGCTTCATGAAGCGTTCCTGTAGTGCTTTCAGAGCTGCATCCCACACACACACACACACAATTATCAATTGTGGAAAAGACTGAGGAAAATTTAAGTTGAGAATGGCTATCGTTCGGTGTCTAGAACCTCACCTGGGTTTTCCTCAGGTGGCTCCAGCTGAACAAAAGCCCCCTCATCTGCACACAGTTTGGCCACTGGAGGAGGATCTAGACCAAGTTCTCTTAGCCTGGCCAGCTTGTCCTTTCGAGGTTTTGGTACCTGAGGGGCAGGTTCCTCAGTCTGGATCTGATCAGCTGAGACCTGCTGCTGTGCATGATCTACATGTTCAGCTTTCTCAGTGGAAGCATCTCTCTCTTTATCCACAAGTTTGGGGTCGTCAGTGCTTACATCAGGTTCTGCTTGTGCTACTTCATTGACAGGAGCATCCTGTTGAGTGCTGGTAGTGGTATCTGTTAAAGGAGGGGCTGTGGTGGATGACTGGTTGTCAACCACAGTTGAGTCTGTGTGAGAACTTGAGGACTGCGCAGGCATATGTTGGGATACCTTGGCTTGGTTTGGCTCTGGAGGTGGTGCTGCACTGGCTTCTAAAATGCAAGCCTGGTATTTGGCAGACCTTGAGGACAGAAAGAACATCTTTAATATTTCCTCTGTATGAACAATAACAGAAGAAAAACAGCTAGCTAGCAGTTGATCGTACTTCAGCAAAGCCATGGCGGGACCCTGTGGGCGGGGTTTTCTCCTGAAGAACTGATCAATACTCTTGGCCTCTGGCATGTGATATGGCAGACCAACCATGGTCTCTGCAAAGATGGACAACACACCAGCGTAAGTTTACGAGACAAAGAAAGTGTTTCACAGCAAGAGGATGTGCACGCTGACTGACCTCGCACCAGCCTCTGACTCTCACTGTGAAGCTCTTTGATCGCCTCTTTGCTGGCTTTAGCCGCCTTCCTCTCCTGAAGACACAATTAATTAAGAACAAAATAAGATTTTATTTGTGCTAAGCCACTTAACATAAAAATGATGATGTCATCATAATCAAAAATCCCGCCTTTCGCTGTGGCTTGTTCTCTTGTTCTTCATCGCCACTGATGTCAGACATCTGGGGCTGTGGATCAGAAATATAAAAATGACTGCAAGTGCTGCGTAACAGCAGTAGCAGATTTAAATCTTGAATATATTTTGGCCCAGTCTGAAATGGATTCTGCACTTACTTTGCGTTTTGCTTTCTTTTTTACAGCGGAACGGATAGCATTGAGAGACTCTTCTTCTTCTTCTCCCTCCAGTTGGTGATCAGAATCTTCCTCCAGCTGTGCGTCAAACAGATCAGAATCCCCCAGCAGACAGCCACTGTCATTAAGTGCTTTGAGGGGCGGGGTGTCCTTTTAACAGAAATCATGTCATTATGGTTAATGACTAAGTAAAAACAAAAACATGCAAAATGTTCTATGCAAAATGTTCTCCACAAATAAAACCACCTCTGTTTTCTCTTTCAGTCGCTTCACAAGGTCAACGTTACGTTTGTCTTTTCCTCTCCTTCTTTGTGACTTCTCCCTCTTTTTCTTTGCTTCCTTTGGTTTGACCTGAACGACCTCTTTCTCCTGCTCGCTCTCATCACTGTCCATCGAGATGCGAGATATTCTATTGGCACGCTTCTTTTTAATGCTTTTGGTCTCATTGGTCTTTGTTGTTTCATCACTGGATTCTGATAGGACCAGAGCATTGGCCATACCGGCCTCTTCCTGCTCCCCATCACTGTCGCTGTCACGCAACGCCTTACGAGAACGTCCCTTCCGACTCACTGCAATATCATCGTCATCTGAATCTGGAACACAATACGTTAACGATGCAAAACATTCAGTATGAACAGATGACAATTTGCCAATGTTTTGTTTAAACAAACTACAATAAACAAACAGCAGTGGACAGACAAGCAGATTTACATCCGGATGTTTCTGTTCACATGCATGTGTTATGCTAACCCTCTCTTACCTTGCAGGTCCTCAGTGGCCATGTTTGTGTCAGTAACCGGCTGCTCCATTGGTGAGCCCATTCCACTGTCTGAATCACTCTCTGCTGTTCCTCCCTCAACCGGGAGATCTACAGGCTACAAATGGTAACAGGCATACATTTCGTAAGCATTTGAGCATAAACGGTACAATCATATAGTTCAATTTGATCAAGTGAATTTTAATATCGCCTCGGTGGACATAACTTCGAAACGATCAGTTAAGTACACAATAACATACACCTACAGTGTTTAACGTCATTTCTTTGTTGTAGATGTTAAATAAAACATAAGAAATTTAATATTTAAAAGGTTGTGAGAATATCCAAACACAATTTCTTATCTGGCCTAAAAGCTAACCACTTGTTACAAAAGGACAGGGTAAATAGCTAAGCTGGCTAGTGGAATACAGCTATCCAGACAAATTCATTCAAAATGTCTTTCACCCAGACAGTTGAAAGGTTGTCAGTTTATTCACGTTCGACAAATGTGGTTATTTATAAGGATTATTAAAGCTATTTAAAGTATTTGTCCTTTGATACGTTACCCGCTCTGAGAGAAGAGAGCTCATCTTCCAGGTCTAGTTTTATTCGCTACAAAATCACATCAACCGCAGTAAAAACCCTCCAAGGACAAATAAACGTATAAAACGTAATATTGATACTTTAAACCTCATAAAATCCAAAGGGAAATATTATATTTTATAATGCCAAAACGCAAACGTACATCTCCCGCCCGATGGTGGTAAACGAATAAACCTTCAACTCTTCGCGCGCTGCTCTCGAGCGCTTTTCTTTAACAGCCTCCGTCATTCTTTTCGAGCGTAGCTATTGGATAAACGGTTGTTAGGCGCGTTTGCTCTGTGCTGATTGGACAGGCTGAAACACCAACGTGGCGTCAGATTGGTCAAAGTTGACTGTAAATGGACAACGACAGAGCTCCAGCAAACAACACCAGCTTTCATTGGGGGCCAAGATACATTCACGATACAACACATATCGACAATACAACTTGAGTATGTGTTCTGTGCACTCTGAAAATAAAATATGCAAAAAAAAAACAAAACAGAAAAATACACCTGCAAAAATAGTACTTTGATAAGTGCATTCCAATTATTTGTGCATTACCAATCCACTATTAAATTGCTAAATGCACGTGTCAAATGTCACTTACAACTGAAATGCGTACGCGCAGCTGGTTTACCCTGTATTGAGAAAAACAACTAAACAGGCTCAAGTTTAGAAACACGCTTTAACACGATAAGATGCTCCTAAAATCAAATTACATAATAACACTCCACTTGATGGACAGCCCGTGGATCCGTCTATTTATCACCGCCCAAACCTTTATCATTTTCCCTGTGTGTCAATGTGCGCGTCCACCAACCGAATTTGCTCGTCCCCGCGCATGCGCACTTACAAATCCCATGGATCCGCTTTAAATCACTCAGAAGACAACGCAGGCAGAGTAGAGCGTTGCACAGCTACGCATCCTTCCATTTCTTAAATTAGCCACCTTAAGCTTCGAGATACCGCCCCCAATTTCAGTGTCGGTACGGAGCCGCCAGGCCGGGACAGAGACGGAGAGAGAGCCCTCGGCCATGGAAGCGCTCGGACCCGGTAAGTGCTAAAAATAAGCCGTGTGACAGCGTAGTGCGGGCCGATGCGCTGCCTCACCAGGGCCCGCGGTAGCGCGCTGATTAGGCCTCGACGGAAAAAACGAAAACAATCACCCTATCAACCCGCGTCCGCTTGTCAAAACCGCTTTAATGTCACGAACCTGTTGATAATTAAACTCTACTATGGCGAACTGATGTTTTTGACCTTAATAAACGTGTGTTGGTCACTGGATGAGCGTTAATGGCTCGCAGTATGTTTATCGAGCCCATTGCGGAAGACAGGACGGCATTGTGTGCTGCTGGGGATTTAACCACACGCATCTTCCTTCCGTGTCGTCTCTTTACATGCTTATAAAGGCTTTAATTATCATAAAAAACCAACATATTCTGCCTGTTTTCGTTTGTTTGTGAGTCAACACATCGCTGTCGGGATTTTAAATGTGTGTTTATGTACATGCTGCGCGAGCCTAAATACAAACGGAATGCTCGCGAGCTGTTTGATTTAAGCGCGCGCTGATGTTTGTCATTGTTGGCGCATTGTCTGATCCCCATGTGCATTTGTTTATGCATAAATGCTGACCACGCCGAAGGATAATGTTTGACAGGCGTTTACGCATTATTGTCACGGAGATCGAGCGTGCGTGCCGTTTTCATTGTGAGAATGAACTCGATGACCTCCGGAAAAAATGGGTTTTGCGTACTCGAACAGAAACGTGCATATCGATTGGTCGACAATAAAGCATGATCATTTTAAATATACATTCCACTTTCACCTCTTAATCGTTTGTGAATGTGGATACCCTACTTAGGCATTTGAAATCCATACATTATTGTCCGGTTTGGAGCACTAGTTGCCACAAACTGTGTTTTTAAATAATCCAAATAATCTTATCAGAAATGTCTGGTATTTTCTGTGCATGTTTTCCTTTTTTTGGTTTGCATAGCAGATCACCTGTTAATGCATCAGTTTCTTTAAAACGTTTCACTTCCTTTATGACTCTTCTCTCAAGTGTTTTGCATTAACCTTGCAGATCTTCTGGCTGAATAACTTTATATTATTATTAATCATTTTGGTTTGTAATCATTTGCTGGCGGCAATGTGAAGACCTTATAAGCAATCTGTCTTTTTATTAAATGTTTTTTATGCAAAGTGCTAATTAAGAAAAAAATACAAAGTATTAAATTTAATACTGCAACTTTGATAAAATGCTGTTAAGATCGTAATGTTAAAAATATTTTTTGTTTGAATTGGAGCTTCCTGCACAGAGTTGGGCAATGACTAAGAACGATCATCAAAAAGTGTTTGCATGAATCACAGTAATCTGTAATGATTTGTAACCTTAAGCATTTGCATAATTTTGAGTTGTAGCACAATCTATCTTATTGTATTTATTTGTATTGCCTTTTATACATGCATAATATATAAAGGTGGTGAAAGATTGCGTTTCGTTATTGTTAACTATGTTCGTATAACTGTTCTGATGACTAATACACAATGTCGTTAATAAGTAGCAATTAATTAATCTAAATCAGGAGCAAACTTATGACACATCAGTAGTTTTACATAAGGTGACTGTAGCCTCCTACAGATCTCAGAACAGATTAGTTAACTGTCTTGTGTGTGACTGCATATGAAGCATCTGACAGGTAATCCAGGTGATCTGTTTTACATAGAACTCAATGTCATTACTGAGTCATTGCTTGTGTCACGCCATCTAGACTGCTAGGCTCATGGCTTGCCACATTTAGCCCCCCCCCTTGCCTCCCATACATCACAGGTAGAATACAGACCAAGTAACCTACATGTTGTTTTGATGGTTTGATGCAAAGAAAAGTGTATTACGTGACAAATTCATTTAAAGCCTGTTTTGTTTCTATAATAATTTGTTTGTAGTGACGTACTACCATTCTGTTTTGGATTTTTGCTGTAGTATATACAGTACATAACACCGCATGCAATATTTGTACAATATTCAACTTTATGTAAGGAATATTTAGGTGACCGTCTACATTTGACAAACTAATGCACTATGCAAGAGGACACACTGCATAGAATTCTGTATCCCACAATGCATTTTCCACAATAAGTTTTTAATGTAATAAATTGTAATTTAAGCAATTGTATCAAAAGAACGAATAGCTACAATAAGACGTTTTTAAATGATAAGCAACATACAGGTAATGGTAAGATCGTAATCCGTTCCAGACATACCCTTACTTCCAATCAATGCTGGACCTTCAGTTTCATGTTCAACCCTAGAGAGGAAAAAGCAATCTAATGCCTGTTTGTTCACGGGTTACGTTACCCATAATGCAATAGGAAGCATTAGTATACAACAGGAAGCCCAGACTCGATAATGAATGCCATGAGACACAGATTGTGATCTGAAGGTAATAGCTGCCCACTTTCAGTGTTCTGTCTGGTGTTCGTGTCTGACACTCCAGCTTGGTGTGAAGTGTAACAGCTGAGTGGCCTATATATAGAGCCCTCTCTTGTTTTTGATGAATGTTAGGGACCTGATGTCCCCCATCTTCTACACCGCAGCTGCGTTAGTGCTGTAGCTGTCTGTATGATCAGCTCATTGAGTAGGAGGCATTTATATGAAGGGGGAGCTGTAGGCAGACAGTATGTTGTAGGGACAGGAGAGCGTTTAGAGGCTTCCAATTGTTCTTCCTGACGCTTAGCTTGCTAACTGGAGCGTGTAGGTTTGTGAGGGGCCAAGCCCCCGCAAACTACTCAACATACACATACACATACACACATATATACATATACATATATATATATATATACATATATACATATATATAACAGTGCAATTTATTTGCAATAGACAGCTCTAATGTCCTCTATTCATCTTAAGTGCCACTAAAAAACTGAAAATACTGTGCTAGAAGCTTCGATCCCATAACAAAAATCAAAGCCCAAAGATTGTGTTAGGGGTATTGGATTGAAGCTTCTGGCACAGTATTTTCAGTTTTTTAGTGGCGCTTAAGATGAATAGAGGACATTAAAGCTGTGTATTGCAAAAAATTGCATTGTTTTTAATTGGCTGCATTAAAAATATTAAAGAAATTATAGGGCAATTACTTCAGTTTGCAAAGTCGATAATCTTTGTCTGACTTGTTGGTTTTATTGGTTCAGACCAGTTACTAAATTATCTGTAAAATGTGTAAAATAAACTGTTCTAATACAAAATTTTAGAATTATAATCTAAATCCTAAATGTTTCTACTACCTGTGTGTCATAATTTTCGTAATTTAGGGGAAAATATTGTATACAACATGAACCATGAAAAAAATGGCAGCTATTGTTCACCACATTATATGTGGTGTTTTGTGGGTAGTGCCAGCTGAATTTGCAGTTACCCCCCTTCCCCTTCATGTGACCCTGTTGCTGGATGACTGCAGCGGACACACGGTCCTTTGTCTGGACCGCTTGTGTGGGGCGGATTGGGGGCAGGACATTAATGATTGGCCGTTATTGTTCCTTCTATGTCGTCTTTATACTATTGGCAGGTTAAAGGTCAAAGGCGCCTTGTTAAGTTGTTGTTATCTGTGTCATCTAAATGCCTGACTTTCACCATATTGTGTTTTTATGAAACAAGACGTCTTTTCATTATATAGATGTCAGCTCTCAGTCAGTAGGTGCAACACAAGCGTTTTGTCATGGAAGTGTCTTTTCTTCTGATCGTTTGTTTGTTTTGGTGTTCAGGCCCGCCTGCCCCTACCTCCCTCTTCCAGCCACCACGCCGGCCCGGATTGGGTACGGTGGGGAAGCCGATTCGCCTGCTGGCCAATCACTTCCAGGTGCAGATCCCCAAGATCGACGTCTACCATTACGACATTGACATCAAGCCTGAAAAGAGACCCCGCAGGGTTAACAGGTGCGTGAGTGGACGACATCTTTGAAACAAATGGGGCTTTGAATTCCTTTTATCCAAATAAATTCAAGTTTATTCAAACGGAACTGTTTAATTTGACTTAAATAGCACCATTTTCCATTGTTGCAAGGCATACTGTGGAATATTTGAATATTGCAAATTTCTTAAGACGTGTTGTAAACATAACATAAAGCTGTAAATATAATTAAATTTAATGATCCAATTACAAATATAGAGTGATGAATTTTGAATAATTTTGAATGATGAATGTAATGATGACTGAATAGATGACACTGCATCAGTGTTTAAGTAATTCGGTAATAAACAACATCCCCATTTTTAAAATCACTACACCTGCAAGTTCTCAGCCAACATGCAGCTTTTGAGGGTGTGTTTATGTGCAAACGTGCGTCTGTGAACATTTTAAATTATTTGATGTCACTGCAGTTTGCAAAAGCTTAGTTAAGTTTTCTGGAAAATCAGCAAAAGTGTGTTTGTAATATTCGGGGGGTGTTTTATTCCACAGAGAGGTGGTGGACACAATGGTGAGACATTTTAAGATGCAGATCTTTGGGGATCGACAGCCTGGATATGATGGCAAGAGGAACATGTACACGGCTCATCCTTTACCCATCGGAAGAGACAGGGTAAGAATGCCCTGTATGTAATACAATACAACAGTGTGGTGAATTCTGTACCTGTATGTAATTAACTTCTTGTGTTTGGCAGGTGGATCTGGAGGTCACATTGCCTGGTGAGGGGAAAGATCAGACCTTCAAGGTGTCTCTGCAGTGGGTGTCAGTGGTCAGTCTGCAGATGCTCCTGGAGGCTCTGTCCGGTCACCTGAACGAGGTTCCTGAGGACTCCGTACAGGCGCTGGATGTCATAACTCGCCACCTGCCCTCCATGCGGTAACTTCACAGTCCTCATTTGCCCAGTTCAGAATTATGTGTCATGTAAAAACGAGGAACCAGTGCAAGATCGATACAAAAGGCCTTGGACCTTTTCAGATGGATAAAAGCAGTTTTGTACAATCCCATTTGGTACAAGACAATAACAAAATTAAAAATAATGTGTGAATAAAAAAAAACAATGCTTTGGTGTGTAATATTTGTTGATAAGTCTAGTGTGACCATGGCATAAGGCTTTATTTAGTAGCAGCTGATTGGCAACAGTCACCATGTAGTCCAATGAATGACCAATGACATTCCTTGCATATTTAAATATTTAAATTAAACAACTGATGTGAATTTGTGAACCCAGGTACACCCCAGTAGGTCGGTCCTTCTTCTCTCCACCGGAGGGTTACTATCACCCACTGGGTGGGGGGAGGGAGGTGTGGTTTGGCTTTCATCAGTCCGTCCGTCCCGCCATGTGGAACATGATGCTCAACATAGATGGTATGAGTTTGGATCTCCAGAAGTCGTTTCCTTCTATATATTTTTCCTTTGTGCTTTGAGAATATGCCTGACTCTTAACTTCTGCTCACTGCAGTGTCAGCCACAGCTTTCTACCGAGCCCAGCCCGTCATTGAGTTCATGTGTGAGGTTCTGGACATCCAGAACATCAATGAGCAGACCAAGCCCCTCACAGATTCACAACGTGTCAAGTTCACCAAGGAGATCAGAGGTGAGGGGGGGTAATGAGGGTGCTGCTATCAGATTTATAATTGTACATGCCAACCTGTTTTCTCAGAAAGTGTGTTGCACCATATTATAGACCAAAACTACTGGTTTCGAGTGCCACTTGATTTGCTGAGTTGATGTTTTGTGTGTATGCGAGCAGGACTGAAAGTTGAGGTCACACACTGCGGTCAGATGAAGAGGAAGTACCGTGTGTGTAACGTCACGCGCCGCCCAGCCAGCCATCAGACGTTAGTGCTTTTTCTTACGTTTGATTTTCACAATCTAAATAACAACGTTCATTCTGTTAAAATGCCCTCACCAGTTAATGTATTTCATATCGTCTCCTCATTCCTCCAGATTTCCCTTGCAGCTTGAGAACGGACAAGCCATGGAGTGCACAGTTGCCCAGTATTTCAAACAAAAGTACAGCCTGCAGCTCAAATACCCCCACCTGCCCTGCCTCCAAGTAGGGCAGGAACAGAAGCACACATACCTGCCCCTTGAAGTGAGAGTCGTCATATTTTCCCAGCACACGCGTTCACAGAATTGAAGGTGTTTGATGGCTTGTCAATGACTGTCTTCTGTCCTCCATGCAGGTTTGTAACATAGTTGCAGGTCAGCGCTGTATAAAGAAACTAACAGATAATCAGACCTCGACCATGATCAAAGCCACGGCCCGCTCAGCCCCAGACCGCCAGGAAGAGATCAGCAGACTGGTGAGTGTGGTGTAGAAACGGGGACACTGCTTTAGTGTTTTATCTTATGGAGCTCCACATATTCAGGTTTTGGTATCGTGTCATGGTTTGTGCCGTGGCATTTATTTTGCCTCCAAAGTGAAGACAATGTAACTGAGGAATCAACGGGGTTGAACAAACAGGTTTGAACAAATTGTAAGAGGTTTGTTTTTGTCCGAATTACTCCTTTAGCATCAGAGTATAACCGTTTTTCCAAACTCGCTCCAGGTGAATTTGTGACACTTGTTGCTAGGAAACCGCTACTGTGTACATTCAATCTTTGATAAAAGCATAAAAATAGTAAAAAGTATGAAATCATCTGTGTGTCAAAGAAGCATTCATTGTAATGGAAGTTCACTACTAATAAACCTATAAACCTTTTCAGGTCAAAAGCAACAGCATGGTGGGCGGGCCCGACCCTTACCTGAAAGAGTTCGGCATCGTGGTGCACAATGACATGACCGAGGTGACCGGGCGGGTCCTCCCAGCGCCCATGCTTCAGTATGGGGGCCGGGTGAGTACAGACACTGGGAGGGACTGTAGCAGGGTGAGTACTGGGGCTCGGGTGCAGCGTGAGTACGGGTGGGCTGGGATCAGTGGCATGCGTGTGTGTGGGCATGTTCGTGAGTGTTGTGGGGTGAAAGGACTAACCCAGGGAATAATGATCAGACTCCACTGGTGCGTTTTGGCTAACATTCTTCATATTTAGAATTAAATATATTAGAATTCTACATACAGAGAATTATGAATTCTATATATGTTTGTCTTGACGTCTTAACTGATGTTGTATAAGGAAGTTTGCTGTGGTTTTAGCATCCTGATTTGTGATCAGATCATTGTGTTATGAACTGTTTGCTAGTCCCTAAGGCTTCAACAGTGCGTGAGTGTCTCAATTTGTTTATCTTGAGGTCATGAGCTTTTGATATGTTGCTCATACCTAATGAGCCACTTTGTTTATCCATTATGGATAATGTTTAACTAAAACATTATGACTGTCCAAATTAACCTGCCAATAGAGTCTTATCCTTATTCCTGTGAAATAATGCTTTGCACACTGAACACACACACACCTGTTTTGTTTGTTGAAAAACTATTGTATGAAAATATGCAATCTTACACACTTGCTACTAAATTTTACTAGATCGGTCTCGTTAAACTGACATTAACCAGTGGATCATTGTGATTTATGTGCTAATGTACTGAAACTAAACTGATCATTCTGAATCACTGATGTTACTGATGTGTCATAACTGCTTTTGAAATGAAATGTTATTCACCTGCATCTTCAGAAACAATCCAGTCTTCTGGCTTTTTTGACATCCAATCGATTAAAAAAAAATCAAGTATAGAAAACATTCAGTGCAATACATAACATTTATTTAAAAGAGACACAGTTACAATTAATGACATTTTAACTTTTAAAACAACACCAATTTTGGACATTGATAGGGGTAAGGTGTGGCCCTGTCAGATACTCGCCATCACAACAAAATAGTGCGGTTATGGGGTTTATTACTTTTCAAATACCACGTACAAAATGAGGCTGCTTCCTGCTTCAACATCATAAAAAAACAGTTTCTGTGACAGCTCAAGATTCTGTGAATGTTGTTTTAAATATGTTTTTTAATAAATAAAAAAATTGCATGTCAATCATTTTGAAGATTCCTTCTTTTAGCAGAAGGTTTCAGTCCACATCTTAATGTAGAGTAATGTGTTGACTGTGGCTCTTTTAACATTTACATTTATGCATTTGGCAGACGCTTTTATCCAAAGCGACTTCCATTGCGTTATACTATACATTCATTACAT
>JAZGTI010004377.1:0-16157 GCA_036877585.1 Botia kubotai | reverse complement strand
TTTTTGACATCCAATCGATTAAAAAAAAATCAAGTATAGAAAACATTCAGTGCAATACATAACATTTATTTAAAAGAGACACAGTTACAATTAATTACATTTTAACTTTTAAAAAAACACAGATTTTGGACATTGATGAGGGTAAGGTGTGGCTCTGTCAGATATTTAGTTTACTGTAGCTCTACACTAAATCAAATAGCGTAGGTCTTTTTAACTAACTAGCATCACAACAAAATAGTGCGGTTATGGGGTTTATTACTTTTCAAATACCACGTACAAAATGAGGCTACTTCCTGCTTCAACATCATAAAAAAAAACAGTTTCTGTGACAGCTCAAGATTTTGTGAATGTTGTTTTAAATATATTTTTTAATAAATAAAAAAACTGCATGTCAATCATTTTGAAGATTTTGTCTTAGCGGAAGGTTTCTGTGCACATCTTAATGTAGCGTAATGTGTTTGACTGTGGCTCTTTTAACATTTACATTTATGCATTTGGCAGACGCTTTTATCCAAAGCGACTTCCATTGCGTTATACTATACATTCATTACATACACAAGCCCTGAACACTGGAGCAGTTCTGTTCTGTATTACATTTTCCTGTTTTCATGCATGTCTTCCTTTTAACAGGATTGTTATTGTATTAATTTACTTACTACTAAAGCTTTACCTTAAACTTGCACAGAGCTAAATTCTTTATAGCTCTTGACATATATATGTATGACATCATAACTGTGATTAACCAATGGGGAGCTTGAATGTGGGTCTGTTTTTATTTTATGTATCTTCAGCTTCTGGCATTAGCTCAGGCCTGCCAGAGATGGGTGGGGTTTGGTGGGATGGGGCGGAGCTTGGTGTGAAGTGTGTTGGGTAATGAGTGTATCTTGTGAATCGAGCGAAGGGTTCACTAAGAGTGTAGGGACTCTCTCCCCAGAATAAGACGGTGGCCACGCCCAACCAGGGTGTCTGGGACATGAGGGGAAAGCAGTTTTACGCAGGTATTGAGATCAAGGTGTGGGCTGTGGCCTGCTTTGCCCCTCAGAAACAATGCAGAGAAGATCTTCTCAAGTGAGTGCAGATGATTTTAATGCATCGGTTTTAATGCGCGAATCCTCGTGATTTTCATGCCTCTAAATGTGAAATATTCTTTGCGTATTTGTCAGGAGTTTCACCGACCAGCTTCGCAAGATCTCCAAGGATGCAGGGATGCCCATCCAGGGCCAGCCCTGCTTCTGCAAGTATGCCCAGGGTGCAGACAGCGTTGAGCCCATGTTCAAACATCTCAAGATGTCTTATGTGGGTCTACAGCTCATTGTGGTCATTCTGCCTGGGAAAACACCCGTCTATGGTAAAGAGCCACGGCAAATAATGTCAGTTTGAGAATGCAATAGTTTAATTATGGCTAATAGTTTAATTGTGGTAAGAGTTCTAAGCCATGATCCAAGCCGACCAGCTCTAAAATCGGCTTTACAAGCTTATAGTAGCGTAAAGTAATTGAAAACGTAAAGTAAAGTATTTTATGAGACACTAGTTTATTAACTTTACATTTGGTGAATCCCATCCCTATGATTATAATACGAATCAAACGTGATGGCACAATATAAAACTATTGTCTATTTATAATGATTTATGCGTGTAATATTTGATGTTCATTGCAAAATAAACACACTTTTGCTTCCGGAACTGAACTGTTTTAGTACACTTTACTGAAATGCTTTTTTTTTGTGTTTGTCCAGCGGAGGTCAAACGTGTGGGAGATACTCTGCTGGGAATGGCCACTCAGTGCGTGCAGGTGAAGAACGTGGTGAAGACCTCCCCTCAGACTTTGTCCAATCTCTGCCTCAAGATCAACGCCAAGCTGGGAGGCATCAACAACGTGCTGGTGCCACATCAGAGGTGGGTTCCTCATCTGGATTCATGGTCATGTTCAACGGTACAAAGGAAACATTCAAATCTTCTTTTCGGTTAATGAATTTCATCAAAGCCTCCAAGTTTTCCATTGTGATTTCAAATTGTAGCTACAAATGTAAATTATGAGAGCAGGGCCAAACAATGCATGTGTGTAATGTTCATTTTTAGTCCACTCCAAAAAAATTACTTTGTCACCTAGCAACAATCGCAGGCAGGTTTTGAAAAGAGTCTGTTATGCAAATAGACTGCATTGTTGAACTGGAAGAGCCCAGAACAGCTTCTATTGTGGGTCCTCATGTGTTTGTGTTTTGTGTGTAACCAGACCCTCAGTGTTCCAGCAGCCAGTCATCTTCCTGGGGGCAGATGTTACTCACCCGCCGGCAGGCGACGGGAAAAAACCGTCCATCGCTGCTGTGGTGGGAAGCATGGACGGCCACCCCAGCCGCTACTGTGCCACCGTTCGTGTGCAGACCTCGCGCCAGGACCTGTCCCAGGAGCAGCTCTTCAGCCAGGAGGTCATCCAGGACCTCACCAACATGGTGCGAGAGCTGCTCATTCAGTTCTACAAATCCACCCGCTTCAAGCCCACACGCATCATATATTACCGTGGAGGAGTGTCTGAGGGACAGATGAAGCAGGTGAGAGAGACGATTCCGAACCGGGAAGATTCTGAACGGAATCGGAAGGTTCAACTGCACTTAATCGAGTAGTGCTGAATTAATTTCGTTTAACTTGTCTGTGATGCGGTGGTGTTCGCGCAGGTCGCGTGGCCAGAGCTGATGGCCATCAGGAAGGCGTGCATCAGTCTAGAGGAAGACTACAGACCAGGAATCACCTACATCGTAGTGCAAAAACGCCATCACACTCGACTCTTCTGCTCCGACAAAGCTGAACGGGTGAGTTAAAGACCTTTGAACTGAATCTAATATGTCAGTTCTGTAGCATTCATAATAAATAGTGTTAAATGTATGGTATAAATCCTACATTCCAAACATGGTAATTAAACAATTACCAATTACAATTACAGTGGTGTTCTAAATATAAACTATACGTTTTTTCCTGTTCTTTTAAAAAGCGAAACTGTACATGACATAATTACTGCCCATCAGGATATATTTGATGTTGAGTGTACAGCCGTAAAGAGCGGGATTTTGCACCAATGAGAGTTGAGTGTAATCGGCACAAAACTGACGTAGAAACCAAATGACTAGCAAAACATGTCACTTGTCGCTTTATATCAACATGGCTAAAACACTGTTCCCACATATAAGGATTTGGAATTTTGGTGTGGCTTAATGTCTTGTTCCAACCCTGTAGGTCGGAAAGAGTGGCAATGTCCCAGCAGGCACGACGGTGGACAGCACCATCACACACCCTTCAGAGTTTGACTTCTACCTGTGCAGCCATGCTGGTATCCAGGTGAGTTACACCGCCATCTAACCGCACATACACACATTGTCATCGACCCAAAACTTGAGCGTCTTGCCTCCCACAGGGAACGAGTCGCCCTTCCCACTATCACGTCTTGTGGGATGACAATTGTTTCACAGCCGATGAACTGCAGCTCTTGACCTACCAGCTGTGTCACACGTACGTGCGCTGCACCCGCTCCGTCTCCATCCCCGCACCAGCCTACTACGCCCGTCTCGTGGCATTCCGCGCACGCTACCACTTGGTGGACAAAGACCATGACAGGTTGGAAACATATCAGTGTTGACATGAGGTTGTGGTTTGATGTCTTTGTTTACTGATGTCTTTGAAATGACATGTCTCAATGAAACGTTATGACTTACATTCACGGAACACCACAGGAGATATTTAGCTGAATGTCTTTGCTTTTTCCCCATATATTAAAAATAGATGCGTATCACAGGCTGTCAAGCAACAAAAAGTAAAAAAAACAGAATAATTAAGCATAGGGTTAGCAATTTCAGAGAGGCTAGTAATAGCAACCTAGCTTTGAAAGCATAAGATTCCACCCTCCATTCAGTGCACTCTCTAAAGCCACGCCTCCTCCAATAGTGTACAGAGGTATGCAAATGCATAATTTGACAAGCAGGCAGGACATCTTAAATGCAATGATTTGGACAAACACTTTATGGTCCTGCACCTTCCACAAAAAATATATAAATGTATTAATACCTCTTAGTGATTGCTATCAGGATGTGAAGAGACTTTTAACCAGCATAACAATGTTTCTGGAAAAGATTGCCTACACTGCCTTCAGAGTAGTGCAAAAAAACTGGTCTATGTTCTGCATGAAGTAGTTTTATAAGAGTGTTTCATTGAAATCAAACGTGCCAAGCATGCAAAAAAACTGGTGTGTAAGTCATAACAGAATTGTAATTTATGGGTAAACCGTTGCTTTAATATTGGTGGTGTTGGTTAATGTAATGTTGTGTGTTTCTGTGGTCTTATTCTCTGCAGTGCTGAGGGCAGTCATGTGTCAGGACAGAGTAACGGTCGAGACCCTCAGGCTCTCGCTAAAGCTGTCCAGATTCACTATGACACGCAGCACACCATGTACTTCGCCTGATGTCAACCAGCAGGAGACGCACCTCTACACTCCCTCTATAATCTCTCTCTCTCTCTCTCTCTCCTTGTTTTTTCTCTCTTTTCCTTGTTCTCTCTGTCGCGTCTTCATCTGCAGAAAAGCAGTCCTAAAGCCAGGGGCCCGTATGTCAGTCCAGTTTTATTTGGTCGGCCTCAGAAGAACCAACCTTTACCAGCAGTCCTGCACTGAGAGGCCACTGGCCTCCCATGCACACGAAATCAAATTGAGCCATTTTAACTTTTAATTTTTTTGATTTTGAATGTCTTTATAATTTGTAATATACACTGAGTGTGAGCAAACCTGCGCCATTGGTCAGGGCAGCTCTGGCTCTCTCAGCTAAGCTGGACTCTGTCTACTTTTACCTCAAGCCGCCATTGGCTGAATCTTGTCACATGTCTGTTGGGTGGGATGGGGCTTGCATGCAGTGAGGGGGGGGGGGCAGTGGGTTGGCTTTAAAGAATGGATTTATTTCTCCTTTATATGATCGTATTTGGACTTTCTCCTCTCAGTCTTTTACAAACGAGGTGACCTGGGTGTATACATGTATACCCGTAACCTGCTCCCATCGTGTGTGGAAAGTGCTTATGTGGGTGTATGTGTGCGTTTCTTTTGTGTGTGTGTGTTTGTGCGTGTGGATTCATGTTTCTTGTCTGGCCACTGACTTTTTTAAAGGGAAATCTAGGCGCAAACTGCTGTAAATTCCTGTTTTATATTAACACACAGATATATAAAATATATAAACTATTACAACTCTATAAGCATATTCCACTTGATTTCACAGGCTTTCATAAGCTGATGGTTTTGTGTAGCAGTAGCAGTACCCAAGGTCTCCTCTCTGTGGCGTTGGGGTTGTTGGACCTGGGCAAACAGGACGTAATGCATGTTTCCTGTCAGAAAGGTACATGTATGTCTTGTTTGAAATGTTTTTTTTACGGGGTTGAAAGGTTAGAACCATTGCACAGTCACAGGCGTGACGCCAGCATAGTTCTGGCGACACTGTCTGAAAGGCTAGGCTTGCAACATACAGCACTCTCTCTTCTTTTATGCATTTATACATAAGATTCAAATCAGATTTGTAAGAGTTTAATATAAAAGGTTTCTTTGTGGTAAACTTTAACAGTTTGTTAGAGTAGATAATCGTTATTCTCGTCGCTAATGTTGATATTGGTCGTTCGTCAGCAATCAGTTGCGTAATTAAGTGATCCAGGAGTCATTGTGGTCGTAAACCGAGAGGTTTTTTTTTAATATATAAATATACAGCTTAATTTCTTGTAGCGTTGTGGCCATGGTAACAAGGGCCCAAATTGTTTTGGCTTGTCCTCTTACAGGTTTTTTGTGTGCTTAGAAATGATCAAAGTTGGTTTTTTAGCTAATTCTGTACTAATAGCAGATCGCCAGTCAGATTGGTGGCAGGAAATAGAAGAGTGACAAATCAAAACTTTTGGGGGGGGAGGGGTTGGGAATATTAGCAATGTTCAGCAGTTATGACTTTTACACTTAAGTGTGTTTATTACTTCTGTGTGTATATGAACTTGAACCTATAATATAAATCAGAATTAACTGTTTCTCTTTACGTATAAAAGATAGGACACCATACATTTTAAGACACAAGCAAAAGCACTGCCTTTGGACTGATCGGCACCTCCATAAGCCTGGTTGGTTGATACCCGGCCAATGAGACGGTGCGGTTTTGGAGGGTCTCCAGCGCGCACGCCTCGTCAGGGGGGGCAGCTCTGCCAAAACCCTTTTGTAATAAACCATCCGTAAAACAGCAGGTTTGCTATGAATGAGTTTGAGCACCAGCCTGTCGCTGGCGTGGACGTTGGTCCCGTTAAACAGGAAGTGGGCAAGGGCATCACATGCAATAAATTGGATTCGAACGTGGATTTTAAATGCTAGCTAGGTTACTTTGTCACAGCTTCCAGAAAACGCTGCGTTTGACTGTAGTGTACGTGTCCTTTTTAGGCAGTTGGCTAAATTGTTACATGGCATTAATTAAGTTTCTAGTCATGATATCATTGCAAAGCAATATAACCCAAAATCTAGAATGTTTTAAAAGCTGTAATAGTTTCTCGTCGATGTGGCTGTTGGATTCTTATTGCCGTTTGTGTTTATGTACTTACTTTGCTTGTATCAATCAATGGGAATGTGCATATGGTGGACTAGCTCTTTAGCTCTGTGGAAAATTTCATAATTTAGACTGTGCTCGCCTGCATGCCAGAGTATTGTTCTAATCTCTCTGAAAATATTTATTACGAAACGAGAGGTTTTTTCTTTTCTATTTGTACATCAATACAGTGAGACTGTTTTGAGTAGCGATGTTGTCCAGTCTCTTTTACAAGATTTTAAAAATTCCTCCACAAATGTCAGTAACTCGATCAGGAACACGCGATGGTGTTGAAGAGGGGAGATGATGCCAGTCTTTGTGGGCTCCAACCCAAACGAGGTACTTTCTCCAATCACAGGGCCACAAAGACTGGCCTTCTCGCCCCTTCCTTACTTCATCCATCAGATGAAGTACCGTGTCATCTGCTGTTTTCTCACTCTGCTCTTGGGCTCTCCAGTGCTATGGCGCCGCCCTGGTGGCACCGTTCTCGAGGGTTCACTGCACAAGGATTACCTCTTTTTAACCTTCTTGTTTTTTTTAACCCATTCTCTCTGCCCCAAGTAAAAGAGAGCATGAGTTTTTTTATTCCTATTTGATATATATGGCTTTGTTATTTGACAAATGTGTATTGTAATTTAATTTTTCTTTTGTTTCTCTTACTGGTGTGTAGCTTTTCGTGTCGTTCTATTCTCGTGTTCTGAGCTGTGTGACTTGTCTAATAGCAATAGTGGGCACTTTTTTTGACCTGCTGGGGAACGCTCATAACTCCTGTAGCTTCTCCCATCCCAGTGCCCTGCAAGTTGCTGTATTGCTTTGTGACATTTTAAAAAAAGATCTCCCCCCTTTTTTTAGCCTGCAGGGAAAATTTGTGTTATTGTGCACATTAATAAATTGGTATTTTATGCCTATAACACACAACTCTGTGTCGTGTCATTTATTGCAATTCTTAAGTAAAACTTCATGCAATCCTACTGTCACTCATTTTCATGTTGTAAGCATATAAATATTATAGTTTTAATATTTGTACATGGATGCCACATTTACAGGATGGGTGAAAAGTAACTAGGCATTACAATTGGCTATAGAACTTGTAGTATCACTGGAGTCATGATGAAGACGGTGTCTAAATAGCCAATCGTAAATAGGATTTCATATTTCCTGCATCAATAGTACAGGCATCGGCCGAGAGGTTCTCAGCAATATTCCAAAGACTTCCTTCGGAAGACTGTGCGTTCCATCCCCGGCCGTTTGAGGAAACTGGTTGACGCCACCTGTGCTTTGAAATGTAAATATTTCATTTTCCTCTGTAATAAAGTACATGTTCATTTTGTTTCAATAAATTTGTATTAGAAATTTGGACTTTATTACCAATTTTTAATGCCTAGTTACTTTTCACCCACCCTGAATATGAAGCTAAAGAAAACTAGGTATTTGCCACTAGGTGGCAGTGCACGCAAAGGTCTACAAGTTGACAACTAGATGCTCAGAATAACCAGCTTGAATAGTTTTGCTCATTTTCAGTTAACCTTTTACTTAAGCTCTTAAACTTAATGTAATTCTTTACAAATGAAACAAATGTTATTTTTGGAGTCAAATAGAATTAAGTTTTTTGTGTAATTGAGAGACCACCAATTTAGCTGTGGTTTTGGTACTTCATTTCCCAGTTAACAACACTGCTCATGTTTCATTACACACTAATTTTCCTGTTCACATGCTATTTCCTTGTGTAATCATGTAGACTAGACCTGAGCTACTGTGTACAGTCAGTCTGCTGTCTCTCTTTTGTGAGCCGCCTCTGTCATTTCCACTCCTCCTCTTTTATTTCCTCTGTCCTGTTGTCATGGCCACAGTTGCCAAGGAGAGGCAGCCACAAAAGAAAGGAAATGTAAACCAGAGATCTTGTAGCCATAATATTTAATTCATCAACATGGACACTTAACGTCTCCAGGTTATAGAGCCGGGCGAGACACAGGACAAAATGATGTGAAACCTTTTTTTTTAACATGAATTTGAAACAAGACTTTTTCTTTGTTCTTCTTTAAATAATACATTTTAAAATGCCTGTTTATCTTCTATACATTTATAGCAACAAGGCTACAAAGAACACAACACTATTAACTCGTTTTAAATCACCCTGCAAAGTAACATTATATTGTTGTAAACAGATCATTTGTACCCAAGTAAAAGATCCCTTCACGCCGTAAATTCATACTAATTTGAACAAAACATTTTTAGCACCACTTTTACTCCGAGTGGTTGTAGCAAAGAGTGAGTTTTTCCCATCACATCAAGATTTTAACCCGCGTGCTGTTGTAAAGTGGGAGTATTTTGCAATTAGTCATCCTAGCCACCCTCATACATGCCTACAAATACAACAACCCTAACAAGCCGTCTCTTTAAAAGCTATTTTTTAAACAATTCTCACAAATGTCAAAGCAAAAGCAATTTTTAGCAGCAGCCCTTTAAACGCATTGAGCATTTTTAAGCCTTATTGTTGAGGGCCCCTAGATTGTTTTTGTGTTAATTGATCCCCTAACAGACACCACACTCGCCCTCCCTCCCCTCTCACTCGGTCTCCCTCTCTACGCCCTATTCATTTCTGTCTTTTCAGGACTGGACGGGCTTTGGTCAGCGTTGTTTCAAAAGATGATCAAGACCGGCACACTTGAAACACCTGTAAGTGTTATCAGGCCGCCCAATAGGCTGTCGTCGCGCTGATTCCAAATAACCAATCGGTGAAGGTTTTGTTGCAGGGAGGGAAGAGGAGACTGCTTTTGTTTTGTCTGCCTAAGTGTCCTGAGGCACAGAACCCTTTTTTGTGTGTGTCGGCTGCTCTTGATACGACCCTCTTGCAGAAGCCTAAAAAAAGATCTCATCGATTGGGTTCCACCGTCACAGAAACCATCACATGGTGCTATACCTGAAGAACCTTTTCGGCATCATCAATGACATTTGTGACTTAAGCTAAACTGCTGGATCATTTACAAAGACTTGTGATATTTGCATTAATTTTAATTTTGTTCATCTTGCCTTTGTCAGAGTACATCTTTTGGTTGATGTTTGCTTGTGTGGGCCCGGAGGTAATCCATCTTTGACAGCCACTGCATCCATGTTACAGTATCAAATTTAATCTGTGTGACCCGTGCGGGTAAGGCAATACCAGCCTGGGTAGCAACAGAGACACATGTCCCTGCTATAAGATAAGAGCAGATCTTTCTTTACAGAGAAGAGAACAAGTCGACTGCAGCCAGCTTCTGCCCTCCGGACGTAGGCAGTGGTGGTGGATTTTCAGAAGTTTAACAGAGTTCCGTGTGGGTGAGCTGAGACAAGTGGCAGCAGCTCTCTGTGTTCAATTATTCATTGCCTCAAAGAAAGACTGGGAACGAAAGTGAAGACGACTGTCTGAGACAAACACAGGGAGCTCTATAATGCGGCTACATAAAACTTTGTTTTGAGACTCGGAAAAGACGAAAACTGACACGCTTGACAAGACTTGAAGGACAGAGAACAGGGTTTTCTGGAGTGAACAGAGGATTGGCGAACGCGCCAACCTCTTCGGGCAAGAAGGAGTAAGATAATTATTCATAAGTGGACCAACGGCAAGCGGAAAGGTGTCGTCGAGATTGTGGCCAGGGGAGGCGTGGTATTCAGAGGGCGGCGATATGGTGAACACAGGAATGCAGTTGATCAGTTTCACCTGCGCTGTGACAGGTTGGGTGATGGCTATAGCGGTGACCGCGCTGCCCCAGTGGAAGGTCACGGCCTTCATAGGCAGCAACATCCTGACCTCCGAGATTGTGTGGCAGGGCATATGGATGAATTGTATCTAT
Source organism: Botia kubotai (assembly GCA_036877585.1). NCBI lineage: Eukaryota > Metazoa > Chordata > Actinopteri > Cypriniformes > Botiidae > Botia > Botia kubotai. Next base: position 5,755 of record JAZGTI010004377.1, on the reverse strand, counting down.
CAGACCACCGGCCACATGCAGTGCAAGACCTACGACTCCATGCTGGCCCTGCCGCCCGACATCCAGGCGGCTCGGGCGCTGATGTGCATCGCCATCTTCTTGGGCTGGTTGTCCTGCACCGTCTCTTGCTGTGGCATGAAGTGCACCACCTGCGCCGGAGATGATCGCCATGCCAAGGCCGGCATAGCTCTGTCCGGTGGGGTGCTCTTCATCCTGACGGGCCTGTGTGTCCTCGTGCCAGTTTCCTGGACAGCAAACACTGTGGTGCAGGACTTCTACAACCCCAACGTTCCCCTGCAGCACAAGAGGGAGCTCGGTCAGGCCATCTACCTGGGATGGGCGGCAGCCGTGATCCTCATGATCAGCGGGGCGGTGCTGAGCAGCACCTGCCCGCACATCGAGAGAGGGGGGTACAGACGGGGGTACATAGGCCGTAGTTTTGCAAACTCGAGGGCCTCTGCGCCCGATCCCCCCAAGCCCATCACCACCAGTACCTTGCCTCTTAAGGAGTATGTATAGGGATGAAGGAAAGCAGATGTTAATGATTGAAGTGGTAAACGTGGCTCAACAGAACCAACAGGGAGACATCTGCAAGAAAATTCCATTGGAAATGAAAATGAAAGGTGCACTCAGTAGACTTTGATGTTCTGCTGGATGGAGGCATGTCATGTGCTTGCTGCTTGAAGTCTAGCCATTTCTGAATCATTGTTCTGTTACTTTCATTGAGTCTCCATTCTGTTTGGATTGGTGGATCACACAAATGTTGATCTGTACTATTACTGGAACTCTCATGCTGTGTCTTTAATATGTATAATGTGCTTGATGTTGTATTGTTTGATTTGCTTGCTTTATTTATACTTGTATGTTTCTCTTTTGTAACATGCTTTACATACAGTCTTATAAGCTCTTGAAGCTGAAGTGTGTGATTTCTGTGCTGCTAGCATTACCAAATGACATTTAAAAGTGTTTTTAACAGGCTTCCTGGACACGCCCCCTGTCTTCCATTGGGTAAAAAAACAACCACAAATTCACTCCAGTTGTCGACCCAATATTGTCTCTGCATATTAAGCTGGGTTATGAAAACGTACTATAGAAAGAAATGACACACTTCAGCTTTTTTAAAGGTAACTTTGTATTACTTTAACACAGCTCACATCTCAACATGGTCCCCATAAGAAGGACCTGCTTTATGTAGTATGAAACCCTTTTCTTCTAGGCCTCATCTCATGTGAGTGTACATCATTTTAAACATAATTCATTAAGAGGTACAAACTTTTTAAATGTGGAAAACAATACTGGGTGCACCTTTTAATTAAAGACATATTTGTGTTAGAAACCAAGCATATTGTTTTACGTTAACAGTTCTATAACAGTATTGCAGTGCGTTCTAGATTTATGTGTACTTAGATTTTGTTTATAATGTCTAGTAGTATTGACCTTTTAGGGCCATGTTCAGTGTTGCTAATCTTAAAATTATGTGTTTGTTGACAAATCACACTGTTGCTCCTAGATACAACCACAACCATTAGTAACTATGTATGTTTGGTTGCTGTGAATTCTCTTTATTTATTTATTGAAAATGTGTGATGAAAAATAAAAGTGTGACTGTTAAGCAACAACAGCGAGCTTCATTAATGTAAAGAATAAATACAGTAAATAACCATTTATTTAAATGAATTCGATATGATTCACAATAACACGATTCTGAGTGACACTTTTGTAGTGATCCTCATATACAGTTATTGTCATTGTCTGCCCTCAGAAGCCAGAAGGTGGATAAAGTCAGTACATCCCAGTAATATAATATCTCTGGTGGTTCTTTATTCCTCTATTGCATTACTAAGAACAGCAGCAGGCAGCATATGTGGCTATGGCCTGCTGTTACACTTAAAGCTATTCGGCTGATATGTCTATTAAGGATGCTTTTGACAGTGCATCCAAAAAGAAATGTAAAATATATATAGGAATCAAAATGCATTGTGTGCTCAGAACTGGGCAATGCAAACTGAGAGAGAAAACGTCTTTATATCACCATTAATCACTTTAAAAGAAGCATGAATTAACCATAAATGGCAGCCCTTGGCTTGGAGAGAAATTAATGCATTGAAACGCAACCACAGAAATATTTTATCTACAGTATTACACAACATGAAAAGTCCTGTTTATACCTGACATCAACACATCACGTGACCGCATGTGATTTCATGTTCTTCCAACGATCCAATCAATTCCCGAAGAATGAACTCGATATCCGTCCTACATTTATTTTCAAATTTCAGATGCCATTTTACTTGGATATGCATCGCCACATGGAAGATTTCATGGTGACTTTAAATTTTAATGGCACTACAAGCGTCAGTAGGAATGCTCATTGTTACTTCAGTAACTACTAACCAACATCAAATGTGCATTCTTTAGTTTCCAAGAAAACTCATCAGCGGTGGACATTCAACTAACACGTATTCCCAAACATTTTTATTCACTGTCAAAAGCATTTAGGTAGTTGTTCAAGCAATTTAAGATGCACGTTGTTCCTATTAAACGTATTCATGCAATACATACATAAACGCTATCTATAAAATAACATTAATATTAATACTGCGTTTGCCGTTTCATTGTACTAGTTAATTTGTCACAAATCACAAACATTTATGCCAAAGTTTATTACATCGTTTCTTTTCTATCATAAACGCACAGACGATAACAGCCACTAGCTCATTATCCACCAATCCGCTTCTTTCTTTTTCCAGCGTGAACAGCAAAACGCCCTATCATTGGACATATCTTTTCCTATCTTTAGCGGTATCATTGATCTTATTGGTCAAGAGGCGGCGCGTATTCCAACGCGGATGTCAATGCCGTTTGCTGATTGGCTTAGTGACGTATTGCGTTGAATTTGAAATTTCATTTTCAACTGTTGGTGACGCCTGGTTGGGATCGTGCAGCTGAGACCAAGGGTGATAAAAGTAAGTTAAATAGAGACACGTTTTAAAGTACGATTAAATTCAGTAGTTTTCTAAAATACACAAATCGCGCGATCTGATTTATTGGTCTTTGAATTACGGAAACATCGCGCCGTTGTTTTTCAGCTACATCATGGCACCCAGAAAACGGACCCAGAATGCCAAAACCAAGAAAAATTTTAAGAACCCCAAACTGGAGGCTTTTCTGCTGGATTTTGACGACGAAGGTTATACATTAGTTGCTGTTACCTGCGTGTATCGCATAGCAGTTGTGACCAGATTGTGAACGTATTGAACGTATTGTTTGTTTGCAGTTCATACCATCGTGGAGAGGCTGAAAGAAAAGACCAACAACCTCCTAAAAGATGCGGACAACCTGTACAAGACAGCGCTGATAAAACTACCCATGGCAGTGAGGAAAATGAACTGGGTAGAATACGGCAGTAAGACTCTTTCTGTGTACCTTCACATCCGTCACTCTGTGTTTTACGTGTAATTGCATACTGTTCGTTTCCGGCGACGAACCTTTCATACCAACGAGGGTTTAGCGTCAAAAATAGCTCTTTTTTATGTTAGTTTATGTCCTTCTATTAATACAAGGTCACAAATGTATGTATACTATTATATAACTATATGCTATATATAACTATATGAAATACACGATATACCAAGAATGTTAGCATAACACAGATAACTATAAACCCTGTCTAATATCTATGCACTTATTTACTGTTGCATCTTATTGTAATTGAAGTTGCTTCCTTGTCCTTATTTGTAAGTCACTTTGGATAAAAGCGTCAGCTAAATGACTAAATGTAAACTACACGTTTTGATGTTTTTGTTTGTTCTAATAACTCGTATTTCTTGCTCTTTCTATCAGATATAGAGAAGCCGAAGTCACCAGTGGACGATTCAAAGGTACTTGTATTCAGCACTCATTTTGTTGTTCGGTGTTTTAACGCTTGACATTTGTGTGTTTTTTAATTGTCCTTGGTTTAAATTCTTCACTGTGTGTGCAGGTGAAGGAGGAAGCTGCTCAAGTGGAACTAGCTATTGCTGAGAATCATTCGATTCCTCCCAAATATGCCACAAAAGGTACGTTTTGTTACATCCACCTCTGTGCATCACTTATAAAGCTTAACTGTATTTATTTGATTGAAGTTTTTTTTAATCTTCTCATATATAGAAGCCAAGAAAAGTGCAAACTCTGAGGATGAAAACATGGTTCCTTCGAAGTCTACAGTGAAAAAGGTTAGTGATCTTGGTATGTGATCTACCACCTTGTGCCTATGTCAGACTGCTCATATTAACTTGATGAGTGGACATAAAAGCCGTCACATTGTAATAGTGTCCACTGAGGAAACTAGACACTTTGTCTTCAGACTTTCCTGGTTAGGGGCGTGTCAAATAATCATGGTGGAAGCAAACTTTGACTACATTTCCCATAATTCTCTGTGGCAGCACAGAAACAAGCACTGTTAATGTTTCGTCCTGTGCCTTTGGTTTGCAGACTTCAAACTAAAAACTTCAAGAAGGAAAAAAGTTCTGTTTTTGTTTGTTACTTAAATTTGTAAGGCTGCTGGTTAAAGAATCTGTTCTCTGTGAACCAGCCTAACTGTATCTTCTCTGAATATGCAGAAAAGAGCACCAAAGAAGGCACCTTCAACCTCCAAGAAAGCCAGAGCTCTGTCCATTAGCCAGCAGGGCAACACCATACGAAGGTAAGAATATGAAGTGACTAATCACCTTATTTTACAAAAACACCAAGTTAATAACCAGTGGATCACTGTCTTGCCTTGTGTAACATCCTTGCATTCTCTCCCATAGGTCTACAAGAAAGCCTCTAGTCACCCCTGCTAGAACTCTATTGGATTGTTCCATCATTGGCCCGACGCCACTCATTACACCACGCTTTGACTCCAGGTAAGCACTGACAGGCTATTGTGTGTTAATGATTGTGACCTCTGCCAGTGAAGTTTTACGTTTTCCTGGCGTCTGTATATAAATCACTACTGTTCTCTGGCAGACTGCCCAAGACACCAGCAGTGAGACTTCCACAGCACAGGGAGAAGGTGTACAGCATGTCTGTCAATGGCTCACCTATCGCTGGAAGCGGAGAAGACATTGTCATCAGCGTTCCCCTTGGAAACGGAGAGGTGGGAGATTGCCACTGTTACGAAGCACAGACTCACTGGGTTTATGCCACTGATAACCAATACTTCTGTTTGTTATTGCAGTGTATTCAGCTGCTGGCCAATGAGATGGACTCTGTGGATCTGAGTCAGCTGGATGAGAGGGCCATACGCAGTATCAGAAACCTGCAGGTATGTGTTGCAGTCTTTATTAATTCTTAATGATAACTGTCAGGAAAGCATAGCATTGTTGGCCTGATTCTGTTGGGTTCTGTTTAGTGAATTGAACCACGGTTTAGAAAGATTACAGATTAGTATAAGATTGTATAATTTTCTATACATACATATACTTCTCATCCTTGTCTTCTATTTTGCAGAACCGTCTTACAACTCTTTGTGGAACGTCAAAGTGAACAGTTAACACATCTGCGTTGTACAGCACACTGTCCTGTATTTTCCCTTCATTTTAATTAGACCAATCTTATTCTTGTAATATATCACTGTGTTGGCTTTATCTTTCAATTTGTCATTTTAGTCCCTGCCTTCAGCTTTTAAAGAGTAAATGTAAATAAGATTAGCAGCAGTTTTGTTTTGCTTCTGATCTTTATGTACCAACTTTTGTAAATATGGCTCTTTAAAAAGACCAGATTTAAAAGCTCT
>JAZGTI010004376.1:0-28298 GCA_036877585.1 Botia kubotai | reverse complement strand
ACCTAAAATTGTTAGCGGGGAAGCTGGTTTGGTTTAAAGCATTAAATGCAAAAGTGTTTGCATTTAATGCATCAATGCAAACGCAAAGAAAACAGCAATCTGCCACCCGCACGTTTCCAAAACACACAGCGGCCATTTTCCTACACAGCTTGTATTTTATGTGGGCAAATGACATATTGTAGATCACCGTTTACAGCAAAAGAAGTGTAACTAGCAGCAGATAAATCAGTGTCCCGTCACAGCAGGTCAGACAATCTGCAGTCTATCAAGCACGCTTTAATGTAATATATCTAGGGAAGGATGGTGATATATAACCACTGCAGAATCATCGGTACCCTGCTGCTAATGCTAATAAATCAGACAGCTGATAATAAAAATGACAATGTAAACCGAAGCCATGAATTTGCCTGCCGCTTAGGGTGACTTCCTCAAGTATCTACCAATATAGTGTACAGTATCTACATTCTGTTAACATCTACCAATCAGATTTTATGGTTAGGCTTGAGGTTAGGCTTAACATATCGTGTTTAAAAACTGGCAAGCACTTGTCAAGTTTAATTGAGATAGTAACATCAGAGTAGAGGTCAGAGGTCATTATTAATCCACCTGGAAACAACGTTTAATTCTGTGACATTTTTAAAATTGAAGAATAACGTTTTTGATATTGATTATATATAATGCTAAAAAAAATCTAGTAATGTTACTGCACGAATATTTGTGATACGGTTGAAAGAACTTTTAGGTAACATTAGTCAGCGTTGTGAGAACACTTCCTGTTAGCAGAAAGTCATTAAAAACAAAGAATCTTTCATTTAAATCTTTTAATATTTGGACAGACAAAAACTCTAATCACAAAGTCGTCACGTATTTTACACAGTTTCTTCATTATTGTCTATATATCCATTCACACAGACTCACACACGCATGTCGTTACAGCAGTAACACTGACTTCTGACACGACCCTTACGAAACTATAGATGATCATTTGGGTCACATTCTTGGCAAAGTGGACCAGACCTTCCGCCCACAGAAGTCAGAAGTCTGGCCACACGAGACTATTCAAGGATCAACGAAGGAAGTTGATCCAAGAACATGTCCTTCTTAATCATCTTGTGCTGCTTGTACTCGTGCTCTGCTGATGCTGACAGGAGTTTGGCAAAAGCTTTCACACCAGACTGTTACCTTACACGTCCATTATCTGAAAATTACAAACAATATGTCTACTGTAATATGTATTCAAATATGCATAAAGAGTCACTTTATAGTCACACTAGAAAATAATACTTAATATTTAGTTTCTGTTATGGTGAAGTATTAATGTGGAGGTGAACCTCAGTACATCATATATTATATTTCAAGTTCTTTAAATGAATAATGTTTTATAACGAACTGATCATCATCATTAGGAGATGTTCTGACCTCAGCACGACACATTCATCAAATGGAAATGCTGAAGTGAAATATTTCAGTGCTCAGGCTATAACATATTCATTTCCAGACAGCACTTTTCTTGGGCGAGTTTGTTTAGTTTTGATTCATTACGTCTTGCTTTGAGGAGCACATTCATCTGAAATTAGCAACTTCAACGTGGTCCTGTCAGCGTTTTTTAAATTCAGGATCTCTGGCTCTTGTTTATGAAGACGTAAACCTCAGACTGAAATGACTTAATACAGACATTACACAAGATGACACATAATCAAGAAGCAGGCGTTTGCTGGCTATCTGTGATGTAAGCAAAATCCATCCGTTCTAGGATCTACTGTGATTTATTTAAAGGAGCCACGCCAACTTCCTGCCACTAATTTAACAGCCCTGTATCTGTGCAGCCGCAGTTCCTTGGGAAGCGGTTGAGTTTTTAAGAAGAGAGAAAGGGACAGAGAGGGGAGCACATCACAAAACACAAGGCTTGTAAGGGTCTGTAAGTTTATATGCCCAGCTAACAGGGAACAGCCTTAGAATGCTGGCCAGCGTTCTGCAAACGTTCTCTGAGTTACCAAAACAACAGTAGAACATTAAACGTTATATATCATGTATCAAACGTTAGTAGGTTGTTAGTGGTATGTAACAGAATTAAAAGTTACAGGATTAAAACAATGTTTAAATAACATTCTTAAAATCAAGCAAGAGCGTTACATTTGAAATAAAATGTTTTTGTTACGTAATGGAAACAGGATGGAAACATTCTTACAACCTAAAATTGTTAACCGGGTTTGGACAGAAGTCTCACATATCAATGATGTGCTAACGTGCTTTAGTTTTTTTATTCATTTTGAGCTTTTTCTCGCACTTTCTCCGTTTTCTCCGAAAACACAAATGCAGCCTCGTTGACTATCAGAGGGAGTGGAAATGACTTCCGCCCGCAGAAATACGACAATTTTTTTTGATTGGTTTTCATGAGCGATGAACCTTGTAAATGTTATAGATGACTGTGCACTGTAATGTTTGCCAAGCAGCCCCAGGCGAGCTGAACTCTGCTGCAGTCATCAGCACAGGCCGGTTCTCCCTCTGCAGACGAATTATCTGCGAGAACAGGAAAATGATGACAGTTAGCCACCTTACTGAACACAAACAAAATGCACATCATGGCTTTATAGAGAGCATTAAGGAGAGATGTGACAACTACACTATTTTAAGAACATTTGCAGGGTTTGTTCATATGCAGATCTGCTGCCACCATTCTGGGGTGGTTGCCAGGGTGTTGCTATGGGGTTTCTAGGGTGTTCTTGGTGATTGCTAGAGCGTTGTTTACTGGTCCAAGTCAAATTAGCCCAGTCCTAAGACTAATATGACTCGAGTCTCTTATGTAAAACACATTTTGGGGATTTTAGGAAGATTTGAAAATCATTAGTCCAGTTTTATGAACTCAAATATGTATTCAAAATGTTAATATTTACCACCTATGATTTATTTAAATGCTTATGAGAAATACACATTTTAGCATAGACCATTAACGTGTGCAAAAACATAGGCCCTAAGAGGGAACGTTCTCAGAACATTGGCTAATGTTCTTTAAAAGTTATTTTAAAGTTATCAAAACTTTGCAGTAGTAACATTAGTAGAACTTTATATATAAAAAAATTATTATTCTTAAGTTGTCAGTAGAACATTTTAAAAACATTACAAATTAAAAAACGTTTGAATAACCAAGCAACAGCATTAATACAATGTCTAAAAAAGCTGGACATTTAAACGTTTCCTAGAACATTTGTTTTACTTCATGTTACAGAAATGTTACAGAAACGTTCTTACAACCTGTAATTGTTAGCTGGGACAAAGAAAGAAAAACTTAGGTTGTTAGACAGTAAATGAGAAACATACAATCCGCTGAGTTACATCTCAGCCATTGTTTGGAATAGAGTCAGTGCATGGTTAGATATCATCAATACATCATTTTAATTGAGAGGAGATGCACAGGGGAGTGAAATGTAATACACACAGATGAAAAGAAATATGTCTGGATGGAGGGATGTGATAAAAACAAAGAAAACAAATAGAACTGCACAGATCATTAGCTGCTGGAGTCTCGCACCGGCGTCCATCACTTTCTCATTTTTATCTCTCTTTCTCTCACTGTTTCCTCAAACCATACTCAAGTGCCTTGAGGTTTCCTGAGGACGGAGGTATAAATCCAGATCTCAAGTGTGAACAGAAAGATTCATTCTCAAATCAAAAGCACCCCTGGAGATTAATTAATTCTACATTTTAAGCTTCAATAAGTTAATTTGATTTTTAACTAACTTTTCGCTCCCAGGAGGAATGTGTTTGAATATGCATCAGGTCCAGATTTCCGTAGGCATTCTTCCCAGCTAACAGGGAATGTTCTCAAAACATTCACTAATGTTCTCTAAAAGTTCTCTCAAAGTTATCAAAAACGCTCTTGCAGTAACATTAGTGAACCTTAGTGCAGTAAATTGACATTATACATCATATATATCAAAAGTGTCATTCTTAAGAGGAACATTAAGGGAATGTTTTTACATCCTGAAATGGTTAGCTGGGCTCTTATTGAAAGAGTAACGATCTCAACCCCCCCACACTGCCCCTCCACCCGTCCCAGCAGGCTCTCTGAAATCTGTCAATTTGAAAAGCGTTCTTTGACCTGTGTATATACTCACTCATGTAACTTTGAGTGATTGCTCATGTGCAAATCAGCTGCCATGAATCAATATTTCAATTTCAGTGGAGAATATAAATTAGCTATTTGACATTTTGAAAATGTACATAAATCTACGTAAATCCCTTAAAACATGAGAAATAGTGATGTTTGTTTTAGCGAGCGCCGCTAAACATGACCAGGTTTAAACGATGCATGCAGCTCGACTCTAAATACAAATGTTTGTGATCAGGGGAAAGAGAATTAGAAGGACAGTCAGTGTTAATGTTTTTGGGTGGACGGTAATAGACGGTTTTATGTGCACAGCGATCGTTTGTCACAATTCATGGCCTCTCTCACCAACACGCAGTGGGTGAGCAAGGCTGCTGCGGTTTGCCCGACACGCGCACACACACACACACACACACAATCGCTCTTACGCAAATATGCTTGCGCACACACAGATATGAATTTACACATGTACAAAAACACACACAGGCCTGTGTGGCATTCCTGTTGCATAACAAATAGATAATGTCTCGCCCTCCTGTGGACCAGGTGTTAGGAGGTGAGAAGATACATCAGGAATCATGTGCCATGCATCAGTGAATCCGCTTTGATTAGACATAGTACCTCAGCTAACAGGGAATGTTCTTAGAATGTTGGCTAACGTTCTCTAGAAGTTTTCTCAAAGTTCTCTCAAAACGATCAATAATGTTCTTGCAGTAATAGTAGGAATGTTTTATATCATATCTCAGAAACAATGTTTTAAAAACGCTACAGAATTAAAAAGTGTTTGTTCTTATAATCACGCAATAATGTTTTGAGTAAGGTTTTGAATGTTTCTATAACTTTCCAAATAAAGTTTGTTATTGTTTTTGTTAACTAATGGCAACTCTAGGGAAATATTCTTACAGTCTAAAATTGTTAGCTGGGAATACTTTCACAAATACAGAAACCGTAAAATAACAGTGAAATAAATGATAAAACAGAAGTTGTCATCTCCTAATTGCAGTCGTTCTGAATGCCGCGTGAGAGCGAATGCTAAGATGAGACATTAAAGAAATAAATGTCATTTTCAAGTACATACTGTGTGCTGTTGTTTTTAATGTGCTTGTCTTTGATGTTTCTACTTTCCTCCAGAATCCCAAAGGCACAAAACAAAGTTGAAAATTACAATTAATTATTTTCACTCAGGTGTGCTTTACACTTCAAACAGAAGCAACTTATGTTTGAGAATGTTTTGTTGTCTCTATGGCAACAAAAGATGACAATACTACAAATAATACCCCAATATTTAGACCCTGTTCCAAAGGTCGGTGCTTGAAGTACTTTCTGACTTCAAAGAATTCTCTGTTGTCAGCTTTCCGTAATTTTTCATATTTATCTTAAAAAGTATCTGTTGGGGGAGGTGGAGACATCCCTGCCAGTGCTAAATAATAACAAATGATTGGAATATTCAATTTATTCATAGAGCTGATCACTGGATCGAGGAAAAGATCAAATCTTTATTGCATGATATGATAAATGTTTTAATTAAAGGCAGGGTAGGTGATTTGTTTCAGAAACATTTTTGTTATGCTGGTGGAAAGTCTCTTTACATCCTGATAAAAGCACTTAAGTGGTCTAAGTGTATATATATATATATATATATATATATATATACACACATTCTTTTAACCTGAAATTGAAAATTGTTAGCTGGGATGACACACAAAAGATGTGCCCCTTCAAGCTATTGCAAGAACTGGGCTGTGATTTTCTGCAAAATCCAATCCCCAGCACTCATCCCCATTCAATACAAAACACAACATTGGCCACTGCACGTGTAAACACTGAGTCTGTCTGCACTACACAATCACCTTTGGCAGCCACCAAACAATTTTGGCAACTGCTTTGGGCAACCACCATAATGAAATGATAAGACTCATCATTCAGCACCTCTGCTGCAGTCTGAAGGGGAATGCATGTTTCTCATTTCCCTAATCCATCCCAGCAGGCAGTAATTGTTGATCTGTATGCTCATGAAGGTCATCACCTACGGACAAGATGTTGAGTCATGCTAGCTATCCATATAGCAGTGACACCCAAACCAGGATATGCGAGGGGATGATGCAAACTTTTTTAGACTTAGAATTAGACACTAAAATAACTTTCAAACTCAAATGCTAGTTTCAGTTTAATAAAGGCCCAATGAAATTAGCCAATCAATGCGCCTGTGTCCCAGTTCGCACACTAAGTAGTATTCGAAATTAGATTTGGTGCGTCCCAAATCCCAAAGTAAGTAGTTAGTGAATATTACACAAGAACTAACGAATTAAGAAAAATTGAAATGTATTTTGCTGTGTGTGATTGTTAATTATGCACCAAAGCAACAATGTTCGCTTTGGGCAACGTCCCAGTTATTGCTCTTTTGAGACGCATTCAAAGGTATATTCTCTCCCTTCACAAAAACAGCACATACTTAGTACATAGTAGCCTGTAAGTAAAAGAATTGAGACCCAGCGGTCTTTTAGCAGTCAAGCGTGTGCGTCATACGTTCAGTGCTTACTAAAAACTGGATCCTCTTTACATTCTCTGCCACACCTGCGCCGCAGTTGATGATTTCAGTGTGAGAGTCTTATTGAAATTTCTACAAACTCTTTGAAATTGCCTTGAGTGTGATTCTGCTTTCACGTAAATTACTGCTTTTGTGAAAGCCGTGTGGATTCAGGCCACTTACTAGCAAGAAGAATAAATAAAGAGACTGTGTGTAGAAAACGACTCTGTCTGCAATACAATCAGACATTACAAACATTGTAAAATGTTGTGAGACTTTCATTCAAAATTCGATTATGTTGTGAAATAACCTTTTCTGATATAAGGTTATTTTTTGTTGTGAAAAATGCACTGTATGATTTAAATAGTAATTTTCCATATATCATATTGTTGGATATATGCTATATTAATATAGTTAATATAGGAAAACACTAGTCTATAGGATTCAGCATGACAACAACATGACCATTTTAAAAGCATCAGCTTAAAAATAACTCTCCATCAATCCAAACTCTCCAGGTGATTGATGGGCATCTCCATCAATCATCTGACTCTGTTTTGATATGCAATGCCCACTTTTCACAATCAACTCACATTTAAACAAGGGATAAAGCCAAGTTCTGTCCTGCATGTTTCCTTACATTACTGTGTCACAGAAGTATGACTCATTAACAAAGTTAAATGGTCTTAAATGGCACTAGAGATTTGCCTATTGTGTGCACATGCTGTAGTCTGCTCAACTGAAGGTGAAAGCAGCAGACAATCCTAACATGATTAGCATGACGTTAGCATCTTTTAGCATGATGCTTGCATCGTTTAGCATGATGCTAGCATCGTTAAACATGTTGTAGTTTGATGCTAACATCTTTTAGCATGATGCTAGCATGTTTTAGGACAATCTAACATGATGCCAAATTACAAATGAGGATTGAATATTTCACCTTTCCAGGGCTTTAAAAAGGTTGGTGATATATGCAGTAGCTTACATAGCATTCGATAATTATGTCCGCAGTGGTTTACAGTACCCACAGTATGTATACACCTGCTCTAGTCTCCTCAACAGAAGGTGACCGCAGTGGACTGAGGCATGCCATCTGTCTTTAACACAAATGGAATAAATGGGTCCCGAGACTCAGTTGTACAATCAGCATTGCCGGGAAGGGCAGCAAAGAAAAGCCTTACTAGATGCTTTGTCTACAAGAATCTCCTGGGTAATGCCAGATGGCTACCAACAACACAGCTGGCAAGGACAATGTAGTGACATGAAACTTTGGAACAGTTTTCTCACTGCCCTAAACACATTCTAGTTTTGCAGATGAATGAATTCCTGAAGATTTCCTGATAGATCTTGTGCTCTAAAACAGTTCAAACTGATTCATCATTGAGGAATGCTGTCAAGAAGCGGCTTTCCCTAATGTTTCCATTAACTAACAAAAAACAAATGTTAAAAAAATTATATTGTTAATGTTCAAAGCGTTCCTTTTTTTTAGATGTTGTATTAGCGTTATTGATTTGTTATAGGAACATTATTCAAATGTTTTTTTTTTTATTCTATAATGTTTTTTAAACATTCCACTAACTACTTAAGAATAACCTTTTTGATATATAACTAATAACATTAGTTAACACAAGATATTTTAGAGAACGTTAGTTAACATTCTGAAAACATTCCCTGTTGGCTGGGATTCAACCTGCATCCCTTCTATAAGTACCAACTCCATAACACAGGCAATGAGATCACACAGAGAACCTCTATAGACCTTTGTGTGCCATTTAAAAACATCATATAGTTCACATATATACAAGCTTTAGTTAGGGTTAGTTAAGCTTTAGGCAAGGTCAGTTAAGGTTGTCAAATGGATAATGAAAGAATGAATGTGGAATATCTAATTGTCTTTCTTAACTTAATGCTCTTAATGTCTCTTTTAAGAAACAAATGTTAAAAACAAGACACCTAACAACACAAGTATTCATACTAACATCATTCTTATGACTCATGCTACAGATAAGCGTTCAACAAATGGAGCACTGGAGCGTGTTGAGAACATTGCCTTATAGCAAGATAACAGTAAAACCGTAAAAATATTACATGTCTGATAGGGACTCTGATGTAACATGGCAACACAAGGACCGGCAGAACATCTTATCATATTATTTGCTCGAATGCTAGCCTGCACGAAACATATTTTGCTACAATTTGCATAACAAATGCTACAAACGCTACAATTAATTCGGATATATTTCTACTGTGAGATCTACCGTAAGTTCTATTAAAATACTAAAATCAAAACAGCTAGCCATCCCCCTTAAAGGGACAGTTCACTTAAAAATGGAAATTCTTCAATTGTTTACTCACCCTCATGTCATTCCAAACCTGTTTGACTTTTTTGCTTCTGAGGAGCACAAAAGAGGATATTCTGAAGTACTTTGGTAACCAGACAACAGTGGCACCCTTTGTGTGGACACAAAACCACTCATATTTCTCCAAATAATGTCTTTGTGTTCCACAGAAGATAAAAGTAATATAGATGTTTGGAATGACATGCGGGTGACTAAATGATGGAAAAGTTTTCATTTTTGGGTGAACTATCCCTATAAGTAAGTCAGGCTAACACTCTGTTTGCCCTCCGTTCTAGCAGGGGGGCAAATATTAAATTGACTACACACCCTTCAATGGTTCTGGTGTGAGGAAACTGCAACTTTATGGTGGTCTAAGAGAGAGTGAGAGAAAGAGAGAAAAAGAGAGAGAGAGCAATTCGTTCCACAAAATCAATGTGCCAATACGAGCTAAGGCGCTGCTGACCCTAAACATAAATGACTGATTGGGTGCAATTAAAAATACATTAGGGGCCAATCTGTGAACCAGCAGGGACTGCTGGACTGTCTCTGAGCTGCCAGTGAGAGCCAGTGAGAGCGCATGGGTTGGCACTTAGCGCACTAAACTGAAAATCAATAATGGCCGTTGTCATGAGTGACAATGACTCCTCTTATCCGTTTTCTTGCTCTGTGATTGACGGATCTTTCTAGAGTTTGTTTACAGTGTTGATAATAATAACAGCACAATTCGCGTGTACCGTGATGTTCTTGGGGGACATCAGAAACGATGCGAAGTGTTCCCTGCAGCGTCACCGTGGCAACACGGGCCCTGCTCCCGGCTTTGTTAGAGGTTGGTGGATTTTATTAGGTTAAAACCACTTTGAAGTGAGTTAAAAATCGAAACTTAAAATGTCGACATTATTTACCCCACCTGATGTTGTTCCAAGTTCCGCATCACATCGATTTCCATTGAGAGGGGTGTGAATTGTACTGTGCTGTAATAAATGTGACAGAATTTGGGGTATTTTGTGAGAGAAAGGTTCATATATTTGACTTCAAGATTTCAATTTGGGGCCAGTGGCTTTTATTAGCTATAGATTGTGTCATGTACTGTGTGTGAAATGTTTGACACATAGTTACTGATTGTACCTAAGAACACAAAAACTGACTCGGGCAAGGAAGCAAGAGTGTGTAATAAAGCACAATACCGGACACAATGTTAGCTAACTGTGAAATGAGGTGTAAAGTGTGTGTGTGTGCGTGTGTGTGTGAGGTGTGAGAGAGAGAGATTGAAAGTGAGAGTGAGTGAGGGAGAGAGAGATGTGTAAATGTGTAAGTAAATTCCTGCTACTTAAGTATGCACTTATGATACAGGACCCTTCAAAATTAAGAATTTGTACTATTTACTGCGTGCTTGATGAACAGAGAAAAACATATTCAATTCCTGTTTTTTTCACAGAATCGGCAATAGGGTTTGTGCAGTGAACTGTAATTTTGAATGACAAATAAACAAATGGTTTGCGAGATAATAACAGATCATCATTAAAAATGTGCACGAATATTTTCACTGGCAGAGAGAATAATGGAATTTTATGCAGTTTTGTTTTCTGCTTGTTCAGGACTGAGTGAAATGCAACGAGCTGTGATGTGTGAAAACTGCACAGATCATTGGATGAATGGTTATCATGTGACACTGTCTCTCTCTGCATGCTTTATCCAACCAATTTAGCCAGATTCCAACAGGACACTATCTTCCTAGACATAATATTGACCCAAAGTACACAGCTAAAACTGCAGGGCGGAACAGTCTGTTGGCACTGCAAACAGACAGATGGTTAAATGAATGGCAGATGTGCGCCAGCATTTAAAGGGCATTTTTAATCTTTTTTTGTTTGAAGAATCAACATTTTTTAATATAACACTTAATACAAACTGAACAAAATTAACCAGCCTGACTGGCATTACCCAAAAGCTAACGATTTCCGTTGTAAGAATGTTTCCCTAACATTTCCTTTAAGTAACAAAAACATTCATGTTATTTTGAATGTTCTAGGATTGAACAAAACATCCAGTTTTTTGTACTAACATTGTATTAACGCTTATGCTTCACCGTAAGAACATCATTCAAACTTTTTAAATTTTGTAACATTTTTAAAACGCTCCACTAACAACTTTAGAATAACGTTTTTGAAATACAAAATTCTCTACTAAGAATGTTCTATGAAGAGAGAACTTTTAGCGAATGTTAGCCAATGCTCTGAAAACATTCCCTGTTAGCTGGCAATCAAACAGCATAGAACTATAATGACAATTCTCTGCCTGTACCTCAAATGCTGTTTATTGATCATTGATCATACAGATCATATAGTCACTTCAGGCAGAGTTTGCACCCCCCTCCAGAGGCTAAACTCATTTGCATATCGTCTTAATTGATGTTAGTTAGTGTTGGTGGTTTCTGAAGCGCAATGCTAAAGTGAACCAAAAGTAACAGCAAAGGTGGCTGTTTCCAAATAGGTTTTCTAAAGATCTGTCTGTCTAGATAATGTTTTCATAAATCACTGAGACAGGTCAATTTTGTCAGGACACTTATTGATATGTGTAAGGTTACGCAGACATTTATGCATGATATTTAATACAAAAGGTTGCAGCAGCTTTAGTATTCAGAGCTAGATTTGACCTTTAGATTAAGCGTCATTTGAAAACTGTTTGTAGGAAATCTGGGCAGTTAATAAAGCTGATAATATAATGAACTTCATCGCCACCTGCTGGGCGTGTTGTACTACAAGACCACTCCAGTGTGCGCAATTTGTTACGCCACAGGTTAATACACACAGCACTGTTTCACGGCTAAATGCCCACATTTTTTTGTCAACTTATCCCTTAAGCCTGGTGCTGGACTGTGAAGGGGTTTAAAAAGAGATTCAAGTTTTCACAGGCATTTACGTCAAGCATAGCGACCCGACAGAGTCTGTCTCCACGACAAAGATTTTTCAGCGTTTCATATATGTATCGTATATTGTTTATTTATCTATCTATCTATATAATTTTCAACATTATTGTTTTCATTTCATCCTAATATTACTTCTATATACAGTTTTTTTAAAAGAATTATCTCAAATATTCCATCCGTTTACGTGGTTTGCATTTGTTTTGTAAAGCAAAGGGGGAAAAATCCCCTATTTCAGTATTTTCGGCATTCACATTTTAGACCTCATTAATACTGAAAATACATCGTGTATTTGTACTTTTATAAACGCATTTTTCACGTCGCATGACTGTTTAAGAGAGGGCACAAAAGTGATTATAAATTTTGACCAGTAACAGCATACAGACATATACCCTTATACATTTTTGAATGATGATTGAAACGCATGAGACCACGTGTGAAATATGCCTTTATTTTTATTATTTTTTATTATTTAATTTTTTCAATCTCAGACGTTTGCAACTCATGGTGGTCAGCACCTGATATCCGCTAGGGGGCAACAGCACAGATCCGGCGGAGACTCACTCACCCGCTGTTCTTCTTTGACTGACGTCATCCCTCACTTCCTTTACGAAAACATGGCGGTCCACGGCCCGGTCGTGAAAATCCACCCGGTGGTTCTGGCGTCGATTGCGGACTCGTACGAGCGCAGGAACGAGGGAGCGAGTCGAGTGATCGGAACATTATTAGGTGGCGCGTTTAACTTGGCTCAGATCTGTATGAGATGCGTTTAACAATGACAACACGATTCGTTTAGTGTGTTAAAGCATGTGTCGTAGACGATTGGGATGCACGAGTGGACGAGAAGTCGTAAATTGACTACATGTGTGATTTGTGCTTGTCATATCTGATAGTTATATCATCTCTAAACTGGTTTAATGTTAATATGTTGCAGGAACCGCGGACAAACATTCAGTTGAAGTCACAAACTGCTTCTCCGTTCCTCACAATGAGTCCGAGGATGAGGTGAGACAAAGATGTACTGTAACCGTACAATGGTACAGTGATGTCCATCACTGTGGTATAAATATTGATATATACATTGAGTCATTACCGTGTTGGTCACATATCCTATATTTTGTATACACACCACACACACACACACACACACACATATATATAAATACTCGAAGGTACTGAAAAGAATATGATTTACGATGACCCATGTCCAAAAGAACTGTTGTTCTCTCTTATGTTAGAAGGTTTAGCTAGGAAAAATATAAATTAAAAACAGAAAAAACTTGCAGTAACTGCCTTGGGGCCCTTTATTACAGTCATACATAGACACTTTACAGAGGTTGAGCCATTTCTACAGTAAGTTCATTGTATTTGCACAGTCGTGGTAAACTGTTCATTGTCTGACAGTACAAACACAAAACCATCATCACCCTCCAATGACCTCGTTTATAATGTGTCTGTCACAGGTGGCTGTGGACATGGAGTTTGCCAAGAACATGTACGAGCTACATAAGAAGGTTTCACCCAGTGAAGTCATTATTGGATGGTACGTGTCGACTCATCTTAGTCATGTGTCTACTAATTAATCCTACAGTGCCTGTAGAATGCAGTTTCGTAGTGTTGTTGTGTCTGTATGGTCGTAATCGTGTTAAAACATGAGATTTTAAAGGTGAATCTTTCCTTTGTTTGCAGGTATGCCACAGGATATGACATCACGGAGCACTCCGTTCTGATTCATGAGTATTACAGCCGAGAGGCTCCAAACCCTATTCACCTCACAGTGGACACGGCGCTGCAGAGCAACAAAATGAACATCCGTGCCTACGTCAGGTAAGCTGGTCTTATGTAGGCTAGTGTCACTGCTTTATTGAACTTAAGTGACCTTAGTAGCAAAATACACATACTTTTGACATTCTTAGATTATTACAACTGTATTAAGTAAATGTGTTGGTATGGTGTCTAAAATCTACATTGATTTGTTGTTGGTGCTGTTAGTTCACAGATGGGTGTCCCAGGCAAGACAGTTGGCGTCATGTTCACCCCTCTGACGGTCAAATATGTTTACTACGACACTGAACGCATCGGAGGTTTGAGATGTTGCCGTTTACAAACATATTTTGTAGATTAGTCAAATTAAAACACATGGCCTATTCAGTCAGGATTATATATAAAGATAATGAATTATGAGTATTATTTATTTGAAGCACATTCTTATAATAGATTAAACCTGTCTTTCAACAGTTGACCTCCTACAAAGGACTCGTGCGTCTCCTAGTCGCACAAACGGGCTGACCACAGATCTGGCCCAGGTGGCCAGCGCAGCAGGACGCATACAGGAAATGCTGTCCACAGTGCTGGCTTATATAGAGGACGTGCTGGTGAGTGTGTTTTTTCATAACGAGTGATTTATGCAGTGATATTCTGATATTCTATCTGCTTTCTTGCTGCCAATAAGAAATTTGAATGAGATTTGAAAAAATATTTTCATAAATATTCAACATCCCTTTCATCTCTAGTCAGGTAAAGTGATGGCTGATAACAGTGTTGGTCGGTACCTTATGGATCTGGTAAACAAAGTGCCCAAGATCTCGGCAGAAGATTTTGAGAGCATGCTGAACTCCAACATCAATGTAAGTGGCATCCTCAGATATTTTGTGTATTTCTGTGTCTCTGTCAAATGGAGCAGAAGTTGTGTGCTGGTACTTTTTTAATGCTCAGACTTCTGTGTTTTCCCACAGGATCTGTTGATGGTCACCTACCTGGCAAATCTCACTCAAGCTCAGATCGCCCTGAATGAAAAACTCGTCGTTCTGTAGTTGGAAATAAAAATAAAAAGCTATTTGTCATTCCGACGAACTGTGTGATTTGCTTTTTAAAATATCTGCTTGAACATTTTCTGTTAAATATCTGATGTTTAAAAAATATTTATCTAACATCTATTTTAATTTTAAAACAAGTTTAATTTGAATTTGTACCATTTGTATAAAATTACATACATAAACCAGACAGAACTTTTCTTTATTTAATGGCACAAGAAAAAAAATTGCTGCCAGAAAAAGAAATTTACATAAAGTTCAGTGCTTTACAGAAATACATTTTCGTACATTAGTTTTTAGTGCTTGTAGTTTGTTCCAATTATGTTATGTAAAAATTTACGTCATTTATAAAGTGTGAAACAAATTGATTTGCAATTCGTTTATATGTATATTATATTTTCCTAATGTAATAACTGCAATTTATATTGTTTTAACTTTGCAAATTATTCTGAAAATAAAACGAATCAAATGCATTAATTTCTACCAAACACCCCAGTTATCTTTCCAACATAATCTTGAATAGATACAGTGAACAGATACAAATGATCTTATTTCTCCTGTCCACAAAATGTACGCGTATGTGTGCCTGACTAATGCGTTTGGCGGACAACCAGGGTTACGTCACGCTCTTCCCTTTATGACATCATCAGGAAGAGCGCTGATGGAAAGATGGCTGCGTTCCGCTGTTGGCGAGACCCGTGCGGTTTTATTTGTCTCATTTTAACTTATTTTAGCGTGTTCTATGCCGACTATGTTGTGATTCAGTATGTGCTGATCCCCGCGTATTCTGGAAGGTGAGTTAAGCTCCACAGGGCTTTCCGTTATACCGTGATGCTTGATGTTTGGATCACGTAACGGCAACTGCAGTTGATGAGATCATCGATTTATGATCGTTCTCTAGAATAACTCGTATCAACAGCGCTTTAAAAGTAGTGCGCGAAATCAGATTACTTTGCGTTGTGATTAATGTAACTAAAACGAGTTCATCTCTTTTGACACCATTCAACGTCTGTTGTTACTACGCTGCCAGTTTCTGTTACACTCGGTTTAGGGTTTCAGGAGGGCTAACCTTTGGGATAAAGAAGCGACACTAATTTGTATGGGATTATGACTGACAAAGGTACTACGTCACATACTTTGCCATTTTTTTTACAGTCTAGATGATTGTTTCCACTGAAAGTCTTTGAACATGTATCATGGTAATGTACCATATAAATACCATGCTATATAAATATGGTAATCATTCAGTACCATGGCATATATAATATCATGGTATTACCATTCGTTACCATCCAGTGTTTTTTATTTTATATAAGGGACCCTGGCAGGGCTTGTGAACTCCAGTCCGGAGTTTAGCTCCTACCCTAATCAAACACTTCTGTACAAACTAACCCTAATTCTCAGCAATACTACCAGCAGGCATGTTTGATTAGGGTTGGAACTAAACTCTGCAGGACATTAACCCTCCGAGACCGGAGTTCAACAGCTCTAGACTGGAATGAACTGGCATGAAGGTTTACAATCACCTTTGTTTTGTTTGTTTTATTTCTTTTCTTGATGTTTAGTGTGTGGTGCACTCTCCATGGATCTGTGTTTAATGTTATTCTGTTACTACTGCTGGCGTGCCATTCAAAAGCAGTGTTCTCTGACCCTGGTGAGTGTTCTTGGGACCGAAACTGGTTATTTCCTTGTTATTTATAGACCAAACAAGACTGATCTAATTGTGTGATTCATTCTGGCTCGGTGGTTCACATGTACATAATCAATCTCCATTGACCTTTAAATATCAAGCCATTAGAATCAAAGTCTCTCGCTTCCTTAGACAAGAATCATCACGTACTGTTTGTTTCATTAGTTTTCCAATTAATCCATGTGTCTGATTGATCACACCATTAATACACTGTAAATGGAGTGTGTTGCAGTATATGTGAACTATATGGCATCTTTGCAGGTATGGTTCCTCTGCCTGAGACAGCCATCGACTTCTCTGACTTAAGGTCTCAGTCAAACCGGCTTAATGACAGAGTAAGTTCAGTAACTTTAAGCATGGTTAGCCTGTGCTACTTTTGTAACTGTGTTACATCCAAACTTTGTGTGTGTAACAGTTGTTTCCTAAAGGTTTACTTTTGTAAAATAAATTTGCTCTTCTTTTTCTATTTGGGAATTTAACCAACAAATGGCTTTTTAAAGTTGTTTGTCCACGTTACGCTGGGATAGAAGTCCAAACTTAGCCTAAACTTAGCCTAAACTTAGCCTAAACTTAGCCTAAACTTAGCCTAAACTTAGCCTAAACTTAGCCTAAACTTAGCCTAAACTTAGCCTAAACGTAGCTCAGTCTTAGCTCAGTCTTAGCTCAGTCTTAGCTCAGTCTTAGCTCAGTCTTAGCTCAGTCTTAGCTCAGTCTTAGCTCAGTCTTAGCTCAGTTTTAGCCCAGTCTTAGCCCAGACCCACAGTGTGTATATTATTTGCATCTGTTTCTGTAACTTGTCTTTAAATGTTGGTTCCTATCAGGGCTGTGAGGGCTGGACGGTGTGCAGTCGGTGTGAGACGTATCGACCCCCCCGTGCTCATCACTGCCGAGTTTGTCAGCGCTGCATCAGGAGAATGGACCATCACTGCCCGTGGTCAGTCTCTCTCCTCTTGTTCCTTATTGACCATTCAATGGACTGTTATTTCTGCTTCTCTTCCATTTCTGACTTGTGTCTGGCTGCGTTTGAAATAGTATCATGTGTGCTTATAAAAGTATTTGCCCCTTTTCAGGATTAATAACTGTGTTGGAGAGCTCAATCAGAAATACTTCATTCAGTTTCTCTTCTACACTGGTGAGTTTCAGCTTTGAAACAAGCCTGCAGTGGCTGTTTGTAGTAGTTTGTGATTTTCCTCTCAGTCTTGTTAGATGTGATGTTGTATAAAGATTTGGTGCAAACCTGTCTGTCCACTTTGTACGTGTCTGTATGTTTGTAGGCATGGCCAGCCTGTATTCCATGGCCCTTGTGGTATCAGCATGGGTGTGGAGAATAAGGAGTGAAAGAGAGGGAGATGGAGAGAAGGAAGGAGAAGAAGGTCCCAGCAAACATCTGATCGTGTAAGTTCCTACAGATCAGATGGTGGAGCATTACGTTAACTGGTCAAAGGTCAAATGTTTGAGGTAGCACATGTCATTTAGTGTAGCTGTATCATCACCTTATTTCTAATAAATAGTATTAGATTTAATGTCACTGTGGATCTTGATCTGTGTTCCACAGGGCACATTATATCATTCTGTTGGTGGAGTCCATACTCTTTGGAGTTTTTGTTTTGGTAATTTTTTATGACCAGGTATGTTTCCACATGATCTGACCTGTTATAATTTTAGAGCAGACATATGTCTCTAATCTTTGTCTCTCCCTCTTTCTCGACTCAAGCTGGTGTCCATTATAACAGATGAGACGCCCATCGAGCAGATGAGGAACAGGCTAATGAAAGACAAGCCCAACAACACCCAGCAAACACACATCACACACACAAGAAAGCCAAAAATCGCATTGCTGAGGGAGGTGTTTGGACGCGGTACGTTTAAATACATGAAGCATCTTACAGTTGTTACTGTCGCTTGTCACTGAGCTATTAATGGTAGAGTAAGACGTTCCTAAAAATTATCGCAAATGAAAATTGAAATCAACAACCAAACAAACAATTTGGGGAATATTTGCTAGGTGTCTTTGTGTGTGGTGAAGAAAAAGGTATTTGCGCACAGTCAATGTTGTATAAATATAAGAAAAAATGAAAGTGGATGGGACTCATCACCACACCATCATAACACTCGTAGCCAATCAGCAATGGGGGGCGTGTCCGCCAGGTGTTAGTCATTGCCAGTGTTACATGGCGCGTTCGTTATTTCGAGAGCATTGAAGGGTGAAGTGTATCTGTTTGGATGTCGATTTCAAATATCAACAGTGTTTCTCAGAAATCGCTTACTGAACCTTTAATGGAATGATTTTGTTTCTGTAAAACATGATTTTTAAGAGCCTCTTCACCCTGTAAGTGTTTAACAATGTGGCTGCAAGTACAGTCCCAAATGTTATATGTTGGTTACTGTATTATTTGTTTGTCTCTTGCATTTTCAGGATCTGTACTATGTTGGCTGTTCCCGCTTCATTCCGCCCCTCCTTCCGTTGGAGGCATCAGTTACTCGTCACTTCCTGATTACGATGTGTAAAACGTATCTTTTTTAAAATCTTTTTTAATTCTGTTGAGCATTCTCATCAGCATCATGTTTAGGACACTGTGAATATTGTGTTACTGATGTTCAGGTTTAGTTGTTTTTCAGTGATGAATAAAAAGGGAGATTTTATGAATAAGAAGAAAGCTGCTTTTGACTTGCATACAGGACAGTAAGTTACTGTATCCCTACAGTCCTGTGTCCATGTGTTTTTGTTTTAATTATTTTTTCCCTCTGTATAACACGACCATATAATGGTTCGCTGTTAAGCGATAAGGATTCTAGATTTCAAAGAAGTCTGTGTTTATTTTCTCTTGAAATGATAAAGCGGTACCTTAACCCGTACAAACTCACATTCATTTGCATACAGCTCTAATTGGCAATATAACGCATGATAACACTTGCACAGGGTCTGCTGTGTTGACTTTTGTTTAATGAACAGACCAGACGTGTTTTCTTTTCAAGTAAACGCAAAGTTCAGTCTGTATTTGTCTTTGTGAGTGTTTTATTTCAGCCTGTTGGAGTTCATGGACTGCATTATTTTTTACATATTTGGATTGTATATGAAGATGTATTTTATAACTTAATTCAGATAAGTGTTACTGCATTTTCAGGGTCCTGGATTACTTGTGTTGAAGTGCTTTTTTATTTGTAATGTTAATGTTTTTTGCTGTTTATTGACAGCTGGATGTGTGTACATAACAGATGAATCATATATATTAATAACGTTTACATTGATATTTATTGTGATGTGTCTGTGGATTTGTGTGTTTAAATGCTGCTCTGACTTGTGTGAAGTAAAGGATGTCTTTTCAAATTCTGGCTGTGTTTCTCATTAAATCAAGCTTGAACGGAAACAAAACCAGCACTGGTAAATATCAATTACTGTGTTGAATTATTTAGACAATCTACTGTAACACTTAATGTCATGTTGACATTATAAACAGTGGTGGTAGTATCTTTATTTTTCAGTTGTGTCCATACAGTTCAATAATTATGTCATTCGAAACAGACTAAAGTGGTTTAATTAACCTCATATCAATTGATATAAAACATAGAATATTTTTTATATTTAAAGTTTAATATATTTAATATATTTAAGGTCTAATTTAAAGTTGACTTCATATTACACATTATACTGTCCATGTTATTTGTCTGCTGCCTAACAAGATACGCATTTTAAGTGTATGTTTACCATTAATAAATTACTTATTTTGTGTGGCAGGGGCAGCACATTCAACCACTACATAAACATCTAGAAATATTACACACTTGTGTATGAATTAATTATTGTTAATACACTGTTAAAAATCATATTATAGTTGTATTATCCATGGTTTACTTTGCCAATAATTTGTGGCATTCTCTGATACGGGCTTATCTTTAAAAGTGCTTATAGAGAGTGATAAACATTAATATTTCATATGCAGCACACACACACTTAATTGAGTGAGGATTAATTAAAATAGGACCTCATTAATTTTTCACTAACACAGAGACGCTCTGCGAGCTCGTCGCTCATTGGTCCAATCCTTGATCACGTGCTTGTGTTGTTATTCTCGTGGTCCACTTCCTGGTAGTCAAATCATGTGACGCTTCCTGAAAAGCTTTAGTTTCACGCGTCACTTTTGCGCTCCGTGACAACATTTACCAGCAGCAAAACATCAAAATCTGCAGCGCGATCCTGTGGCTTGTTCACGTTATGGCTGACGGGGAGAGATCGCCTTTGCTGTCGGACAGTCGCGATGGATTTAACGGGCTGCCACCGGGAGACGAGACCTATCGACCGCCGACCAAACCGCAAAGTAAGAGTCAAGCCTAAACCAGACTGACATACTGAACCCTTACGAGTTGCGTTGCTGCTTATTTACACAACACGTTTTGACATCGTAAAATTCATGTTCGATTCGATCCAATTGGTTTCGAAGCGTATGATACCCGAAACGCTGCCTAAGAAAGCAGCTTACGTTTGGAAACGAAGTCCGATTTTATTCATTTAGATGTATTTAAATAGCACAACACGTGTATGAAGTTATCGGGTCATTTAGTTTACGACTGCAGAGCAAACTGTACGGATGACAGATTATTGCATTTATCTCAAGCATACAGCTGATAGATAGGTGCCAGATAACGTTACACCTGAGTCACGTGACTAAACCGAGCTCTGATTTTGCTTTCAGTCTCATCAATGTACATCAGTGTAAGTACACAGGCGACTTGATCTGATCAGCATTAATACACGCGTGACTGTTTAAGCCATGTACATTGAACTGTCCTTTGCACATTGTAACGAATCCAAATCCTTTACTTTGCAAGCATATGATGCATATAATGGGGTGCTTTTTATTTCAATAGATACCGGGATAATACCGTTACCGTGAATTTTTCTGGCCGTGATAACCGTGTAGTGAAACTCTGATACCGCGACAGTCCTGTAACGTGGAATTTAATAAGATGATAATATTTTGATATTTATTATATAGATAATAATGCATTTTAGGCATTTTAATGGTCACACAACTTCCTGGAGGTGATTTAAAATATATTTTGACACAACATGCACGATTTTGTCTGAAAAATTACACTACATAAATAATATTTCTTGTGATAAAATAGTTTAAGAGCATTGTGCTGTGTTGCTTGAACGTTCGTAGTATTTTGACATAAGCAAAATGGATAATTAACAGCAAATATTTAAAAAGCACTTCTTTAACATTAAAATTAGTTTTATATTAAATAACAGGTCCATTTTACTGTAATAAAAGTGAGTTTAGCATTTTTCCACTTTCATAGTGGATGCTGTAGTTATAATATCGAAAATCAAACTAAATCTTGCAAAATCCAATTCCGTGCCGTCTGCTCTAGCTGTAATAATGTCTATCTCTGTGTGTTGTCTCTCTTTCTACTCTCTTTGTCTCTTTATCCCAGATTTCCCAGCATTTCCAACAGCTCCGCCCTCCCCCTCAGTGATGTTGGGAGAAGCTCCTCCCCCATATTCCCCGCTGGGCTCTCCGGAGAGTGGCAGTGCTCCTGTCATCAGCTGCAGAGTGTGCCAGTCGCTCATTAGCGTGGAAGGCAAGACTCACCAGCATGTGGTCAAATGCGGCGTCTGCAACGAGGCTACAGTGAGTTCACAAGTCGGAGGGTTCTGTTATATTAAATGCTGAAGTGAAAGTTCAGTCTGTGACATCACTTCCTGTTTCTTCCAGCCCATTAAAAACGCTCCAGCAGGAAAGAAATATGTGCGTTGTCCCTGTAACTGCCTTCTTATCTGCAAAGTGACCTCACAGAGGATCGCCTGCCCCCGGCCTTACTGGTGAGAGAGATTAAATGGAGAAAGTGACAACAAAGCCTTTAACTTACCATTGCTCAACTAGTAAAGCATTGTGCTACTGGCATGGGTTTGATTCCCAAGGGAGGAACAAACCCAGCTAACAGGGAACGTTCTCAGAATGTTGGCTAAAGGCTAAGTGTGTTTTAAAAAGTTATTGYAGTAACGTTAGTAGAATGTTGTTCTAATCTTACTTATCATATATCAAAAACGTTTTTGAAAAAATGTTTGAATAACGTTTGAATAACAATGTCTAATACAATGTCTAAAAACTGTACGTTTAAACGTTCCTCAAAATAATGTTTCTGTTACTTAATGGAAACATTATGGAAACATTTTTACAATCTAAAATTGTTACCTGGGAAGAGAGTAAGGCATTACTGTTTGTCCATAAGTTGAGTATTTATGTTAATAATCTTGTTTTGAAGATTCTTTAATTAATGTGTGTGATTTTGTTTTCTTTTTTTTTAGTAAACGCATTATTAATTTAGGTCCAGTACATCCTGGGGCCATGAGTCCGAACCCTCAGCCCAGTGGTGCCAGGGTCTCCTGTGGTCACTGTGGAAACACGTTTCTTGTAATTATTATGTTTGTTTTCATCAATAATATAATAAATCATATTTTTATTAGCATACACATAACAGCTTAATATCAATTCATTCAGTCTTAATTGTAGTTCTAACAGGGCACATGTAACACAGTGTCTCTCTGTTGTTGCTTTAGTGGACAGAGTTTACAGACCGGACATTGGCACGCTGTCCACACTGCAGGAAAGTGTATGTTTAACACCATCCTCAAACGTTCATTGTACGCTACACACAACGTTTGTACACACTTGTACACACATATTTCTCATGATATTAAAAACATTTTGATCTGAATTCCTGTACTTTCATATATATAATGCCATATTTTTTGATAACTTGATTATTAATGTAGTAGCAAAATATTAACAAAAACAGTGGGTAGGTGTGTCCAAACGTTTGACCGGTAGGGTGTGTTTATTGTGTGTGTTTTTGCCAGGCCCACACAGAATCTGCACCCACAGAGAGATCAACAAAACATTTACTGAAATATTTTGGCTAATCTCATCTTCTTTACTGTAATGAATAAAGGTCATGAACTTTGATGCATAGAATTCTCCAGTTTTTTTCCAAACTCTGCTTAGAATGTGTGGAAAAATTTAGCAGATACTGCTTGGAGCGCAAAAAGTTAAATATGCTACAAAATAATGCAAAGGCATGAAATTCTGTTCTTTCCATCCTCACAGCTCATCGATTGGCCAGAGGTACCCTAGAAAGCGGAGCTTAATATGCTTCCTGTTGTGTTTGATCTTCACCATAGCAACAGCAGGACTGATGGTGAGAACGAAAGCAGTTTATACTTCACGATTCCAAAACAGCTTCAGACCGTCAGAAGATCGTTTGCTCTGTTCCATTTTCTCTGTAGGCTGGAACGTGGTGGAGGGCACGCCAATATAAGGGTATTTTTGCATCCTGGGTGTTCTTCATTCTTCTGGTTCTGATCACTCTGGTCAGAGCTCTGCATTGGGCCTGCATGAAAATCAGTGAACCCCTGCACAACTATTCTTAATAGAGAAAGAAGGAAGACGAGGTACTTCAGAAATGAAGCATAAGAGGCTAGACAGACAGATCAAAGCCTTCTCAGAGAGACATGAGATTGATACATGTTCTGTTTACATGTGTGAATCTCACAAAACATGAACAAGTCCAGGTCATATTTCACTCCACAATCAAAAAAACTGGAAAATATTTGTTGTTTACAGAAGATCAAGTCTGTTTTAAAAAAGCAATAAGATTGTCATTATTACTGTAAGGCAAATATATAGTATTGTATGTACAGTACAGTATATTGTCTTTAATTTATGTGGATTACAGTTTTTGTAATTTAATTACCTGTTTTTTTGGGGGCAAGGCCATCACTACACTTCATAGGGGTGGGGCCCCCTGCTTTCAGGGTTAATATGTTGGCTATACAATAGACCTCATTTGGACCCCTCTTCATAGGACCCTCGGACAATGTTTCCAGTGGCCCTGTTTTGGGGTAAAATGTGACCTGGAACTGTTTTTGTGAGATTTACGTAATTTCGTGTTTTTTCTGTGAAATGTTCTGTGCTTAAACTGCATCTCTTTTCCGATCTGGATTCAAACCCAGACTGTTGATTTTCTTAATAGGAATTCACTTCCAAAACAGGGTACACAGTTTATACGGAAAGACATGAAAGACAGGCCACTGATGCCTCATGGTGACTTTATATGATTCTTATGATATTATGAGTTTTTTCTGTACTGTTACTGTTACACAATACTCTGAAGGCATTACAGAAATATACCTGCATCTAACTGGATTGCTGTCAGGTCTTGTACTTTAAGTCGCTGTGTGACTGTGTCTTGTCTCTGTCTTATATACCTCTTCAAGTTAATTCATTACTCTTTATATATGAAGGAATTGCAGTTTCTAGCTTTACCGAACTAAGATTCCTAGTGCTGGTCCAGATCTGTTCAAATCAAACTGAAGAGCAAATAAGAACAAAAATGTGACGTGACGTGAGCTCGCCACACACAAGCAATAGAAGAAATGAGGATGATGACAAAAGTGGTTGCTTGTTTTAAGTAATGCTGTATCGGTCTCTTTCTGATTGAGGCAGTTGACTCTGTATATAGGGCCAATCTGAATCAAACTGCTGTATTCCAAATCAAAGACAAATTTTGACAATGTGACAGTTTTGCGCACTTTATTGTCACATTATTGTAATGTGCTTTAAACTGAATAATAATGATGAGGGATGAAGTAATTTATTCTTTTAGTGTAATATGTTGTTGTCTTAACTTTTGAGGTTCCACGTATGATCAGTGGATCTTTATTATCTGTATTTCAGGCTTAAACCAAACCTCCAACATAATATCTTACTTGAACCCTCAAAAACAGGGTAGGAATCAGTTTATGTTTACTAACTAAAAACAACCATCTAATACATCTCCAAATATTCCTAATAATACAATAATAACTTCCATGGGGATTTCCTAATAAACTTTATCTATATTCATTGGTTACTGTTGGTGGTTGTTTGAAGGGAAAGTCTTGCTTCATTTACGCACCCTCATGTCATTCCAAACATTGTTGACCTTTTTCTTCTGCCAAAACACAATGCGAAATACATGATGGAAGTTATTCCACAGTTGTTTTCGCAGTTGTGGTTACCAACGTACTTCAAAATATCTTGTGTTCCACAAAAGCAAAAAAGTCATACAGGTTTGAAATGACATGGGTGAGTAAATGATGGAAGAATTTTCATTTTTGGGTGAACTGTCAGTTTAAGACTGCTGCTTATTGTGGCCGTCTGTGGTTATATAGTTGTATAGCAGTAAAGTTATAAACCTGCTGTTGTTAATTGCAAGTGCAGCGTTACCCAGAAGCGTAATACAGGCAGAAATAACAATAGCATTTAATACAATTTCAAAATTTAAAACATCAGTTCTGTAAAGATGTTTTCCTTTCTTTTGCAAAAACTGCACATGAAACCATTGTATGCTATTAAATGTAATTATGTTTGGGCATACTATTGAATTTAATTTACATTTTGCTTTGTGTTAAAAATGTAATGTTCATTGCACTACCTTTGATCCCACTCGTGGTGTGATTTTGTTGTTGATTATTTTTGTACATTCCTTTGACTAAAAAGTTTTAACAGACTCTTGAGTGTGAGTATGTTTGCGTGCGGGGTTATATTTCTGCTTTTTGAAGTTAATCTGATAGACAGAATTTAATGACAACTTAAAAATATATTGACAAAAGTCACGTCCTTACAAAAAATGTTATGAATACAGTTCACATACAGTAGCACAGATATCAAAGAAATATTAGCATTATCCCATCATACAAACATTATGACTCTCTGTAAGTCACATAACTGCACATAATTTTGGCTGTATTTTTTTTCCTGAAATTTAAGTTACTCAAAATCACAGACTGAATGTTCACTTGGTACATATTCAGAAATAATTGACTAATGAAATAAATTCAGTGCAGCTTACCACAAAATATACCTTCAGATTAAAAATGCAAATGTATTGTAAGTCTTGATCTTTTTGCTTATTTACAGTAATATTACCTCATGTCACCTGAATAATAATAATTATGATTCTCCTTTGTCTTTATTTTTAGCCAAAGGTCTGCAGGCCACAGTTTATATTATTTGTTCAGCCCCATCGTTAATAACCGTGTTCCAGATTTTGCGCACGGCTACAATTTCATCACCTTGACAGTAGTGAGAGTCGTGTTCTCCTGATCATTCTCACAGTCTTCCTCTTCTTCATCCTCCCCATCCTCTTCATCTAGTTGGAGGCTTCCGGAAGAAAATCGCATACGTGCCAGCGGACCGGAACGCACAACTTTGCCTATCGCGGGGAAGTGGGGGTAGAATGTGTCCGAATCAGAATCACTGTAACTGCTCGTGCCAAGTACACATAAAGAAGTTGGTCTTTCTGGGAGAGGGGCGGGGCTTAGAGGAAGGTAGGTGGGCCTGGTAGGAACCTGGTGTCGAGATAAATGAGGATAATACCCCAATGGGCGATATTCAGATGCGTAGGCAGCAGCGTTTGAGGCAAGCGTGGGTCTCTGGAATTTGACATCTGGTTGGCTCGAAGCTCGACGTGGCAAGCCGGTCTGAAAGGTGGAGTCATCGCTGTAATGGCCCACCTCCACTCTGCTCAAGTCCAGCTTCCTGTTCAACCCTGCCCTCAGCCCCACCCCTCCTCTGGGGTACAATCTTGATTCAGCCAATCCCTGGCCAGTGGGACGGAGTCTTTCCTGCTGCTTTAGTAGTTGAGGTGACAAGCAAGAGGACGTTAATGAGGAGTGACCAATTTGTCTGGGCAAGTATTGCAAAGGCACCGAGTGATGGGCTTGAGGGAGGCGGTCTAGTGATGAGGAGGTGTGGTCTTGTAGTAGATACGGGTGGGCGGTGAACGGAAAAGTGGGCAGCACTGGGTGGAACTGCAGGTGGGGTGCGTTAGGATAAAGGAGCACAAGATGTTGAGTGCTAGGAGACAAGCGTCTCTTTGCTTTCTGTCTCTGAGCTCCTCTGCCGCGATGCTCTGCTCCTGATGTGGACAGAGAACGAAGCTTGGGCGAGGCAGAATTGCTTGAGAAGGCAGGATTTCGTGACAAGGACCTGGATCGTTCCAGCTCATTAGCGAACATGACTTCCACAGCAGATAGGCTACGCTTTGCAACGCCTGTTTGTTCTTCGTGTTGCTCGGCAACAGTTGAGTTAGGAGGTAGATGGGACTGCTCGTACAGCTGTGTAAAAAAGCACAAATTTGAGAAATGGAATCTAAGAATATATTTGAAATATGAGCAAATGTGGTACAGTACCTGCTTGGAGACGTCTGTAAGGATGTCAGGAGAGGATCTGCATTGACGTGCATCATATTCAGATTTACAATGAGTTCTGAAAAATGGTGGTGAAGATTCAGGGAAAAACAAACACACACCAATGTTCCACACATTTTCCACCAAACCAAATATTTTACCTTTCAAAAGGCAAATGTTTCTTCTCTCCAGAGCCCACACACTCAAGAAGTTGCTTCTGCGTCCTGCCACTAAGATACAAAAACAATTGTGATTAGACTCCACAATTTGTCCAATCCAAAGTCTCTTGCAGGCATGCTTTTCTCTCTCTCTCTCTCTCTCTCTCTCTCTCTCTCTCTAATACCTGTATCTGAAACTGGATCCTTTGCTGGAAAGAAGAGACTTGTGATGAGACTTGGGTTCCTCAGAAAGTCTGAAGAACGCATGGTACTCCACGCACATCTTCCAAAAGGCCTTACAAACATCTCTGCTGGCCATGGAGAACTCAACAGTGTCCCTCCTTGAAAGCTAATCACATAAAGATTTGAGTAAATGACTGATTCAGACACTGCGGTTTCTATGTAATATTTATCAGTTGTTTGTTTGAGAAATCTGCTTGCATCTTTATCACCAGGGTAGAACTATAGTCTCCAATCAATGTTCCTGGAGGTCCACAGACCTGCAGA
>JAZGTI010004375.1:0-28303 GCA_036877585.1 Botia kubotai | reverse complement strand
GGAGCACATAGTGAAAGGATATATACCCTTGAATGCATTGTAAATTGATTTAAATACGTTTAGAGCTGTCTTTATTCGCATTACAGTGTTTAGTTTTAAACAAAAATCTCCCCAGACACTTTCCTGCCGGGTGGGTATATTGTTTATTTGCTAAGTGGTGGAGATGTCTTCCAAAAAACGAAAGGCTTACTTTTGTTGTGAACATCTATTGTGAACAACTTTAAAGTTAGCCCCCAGACGTTGCTATATTGAAACAACACCGCTCATTAGCCTTGTTACGAGAGTGTAGCCTCGCTACATAATTCAAATAAATAAAACAAATCAACCTTTATAGTCGGTTTCCTAAAAAGATGCATTTCAGAAACATCTTTTATTTATATATATATTCTATATATTCTATCAAAATTCCCGTACAGAAATGTAATGAATGACATATAAGTCCCTATATCGAAAGTGATATTGGGCAGTTGTGATACTGGTGATACTGGATAGTTAGTCAGGTTTGTAATAAGGTTAATAAGGTAATAAGGTTTGTAATCCATTTCAGGGCGGCAGGAATCAATGAAGAGCCCCTGGGGTGTGTGTGTTCATTCCACACCAGTGATGGGTTAAATGAAGAGGTCATGTTTATGTCACTTTTACTATTGCTATATGTTACGTGTGTGTATGTGTTAAATGTGAGACTCATGGATATTGGTGGCCTGGTTTCTGAGTGGGTGGTCTGTGCTTGATAATTTATGTAAAATCTATCTCACTGCTACTGCTGCTACAGTTAACACACAGGAAGAAGCATCTTCTGACTTGACCAATATTTCCTCTCTCTAATTAAAGCTGAAATCACTGTTTACAGTGATCACAGGGAGTCCCGTGTGGTTCCAGTCCGTAGGTTGATCTGTTACACTGTCATCATTAAGACTCCATCTTTAACACTCTGTACATCTCTTTCATCCCTCCTTCAAGCGCCATATCATTGGTAGTATCGAGTTGCTAAACTGACGTTAGATGTACACATGTTCTTAAATGGGTGCTTCCCTGCTTCCTGCTGTTTCATCAGAGGCGGCGCGCTGATGAGTTAACAGTGACTGCGTAGAATTCTGGTGTCGTGAATGCCGAGCGTGAGCTTTTGGCCCCCAGAGAGGCAGAGGCCTCTATTAGAACATCAATCAAATGGCATGCCGTGCGGCAGGCCCCAGTGCAAACACCGTCTGGGGAAGATCGTTCAGGAATCATTTCACCGCTGATTTTCCTGCGTTTTGCACAAGGGATGTGGCTGTCACTTTTCCCTGTGCTGTTTAAATTCAGATGAGTATGGATTGATAGATTATTGTGATGATGAGGGCATTCATTACGCTTGCTGTTGATGACAGCCAAATGGGAGATTCAGAAGACTCAGAGGTAGAGGCTGCAGCTTGGACTTTCACCCACTGATGCAGCATTAAAAGTCAGCAGGGTCATCACTTACATTTTTGAGGGCCAGGGCTGTTGTATGGCTGGGACCCTCTCATCCGGGGCCAAAGAACAGACTATACCACTGAACAGTGCATCTCAGCTGGTTCACCACCATCCTGCCCTTATTTTCTATTTAAACTTTTTATAGTTAATTTATCCATTTTTTTCATTATTTTTATCAGAATTGATAAAAGACAATTGGCATTAGGGCATATATGTTTCCAGATAAACTGTTGAGAAGATGACATACGATCCTTCACATCCCTCTGTAGCCATCAGACCAAGAAGTCATCTCCTGTGTGACAAAGGGCCATTCCTGCCTGTCAGAAACTGACATGTCTCTGCCAACATGGCATCTTATGTAAGCCTTTCTCACCTACCACTGACGTGGGATTGGCTTGGCTATTTTTTATATTCTCAGTGAAATATGAATTCGTTCAAGCATCGAGGGTTCTGCCTTGTTTAATATGCTGATATTTTCTTCTGAGTTATCTATAATTTAATGTGGGAAAGCAAGTAAACATTTGTGAAATGGGATATTTTCAGGTCAGCACACGAAAGAGGCCCTTCAGTTGCCCTCCAGCTCAAGAAAAGACCTAAAAAATATGTTTCCGTTAGGTAGAATTATAGAGCTGAACTTTACCCTGAGGGAAGTGATTGTCCCTCTTTTATTTTTAATAAAGTTTTGACAAATAATTGATTGCAGGTTTTGGTTGCTAATAAATACACACACCTTATCTGACCTTAAACAATAACCAACTACATAAACTTCTAAAACATTAGAAAAATGCATTAGAAAAATATGTATATAAGAAGAAGTATAAAATACAGAATATAAAATACATTTTATATTTAAATTTAAATTAATATAAAACATTTTCAGGATTTAAGAGTGGTAGGGAGATGTTTGCTACGATGTTTGCTGTGATTTTGCCAAGTAAAATGTGTTCCTGGATTTAACACCTAACCTACACCCCACCCATGACCATAACCGACCCCTAGGTAAATAACAGGGCGGTAAGAATGGTATACAACCCTGTAACCCATTCCTAAACATTCCAAATCGTATCCTACAATCTGATTGGTTGATAGAGATTGACAGTGGTGATGATCCAGAAACTTCCTACTTGGTGAAATCCTGATGACCAAATCAAGATTATTGGTTAGCCCTTAAACAGCATTATTGAAACAAACATAGTCTTTAACCCTTATCCTAGCCATCAACCAGCCCTATACCAGCTGGTCTTAGTTTTACATACTGATTAGTGGTAGTGTGGCCAGCATGTTGATTCATAGCCATCAGACACATTTTCAACGCATAATTAATCAATGCACATTACGCAGTTTCATAAGGGTAATCACAGTGTACACATGTTGCCATACATTAATTTGACTTAAATGACTTAAATGTTTGGGGATGCTTTGAGCTGGAAACCACTCTGACTAATTTGTACATCTGAAGCATTGAATTCTCCTGTAGTCATGCATTCTGTTGCATGATTGCTGTGGTCTTTGTGTCTCTGTGTTCTGAGCACAAAGCATGGAATGGCTGGGATGATGTGTTGAGATTTTCATTTGTCGCCCACAGTGAAAACCCTTCTAAGTGCCAGCTGGTGCCGCACTTGCTGCCCATCTTCACCTGGGCATCATGGGATGTCTAATGTTGCTCCACCGTGCTTCACACATTCATTATTTGGTCAGCTAGAGTTTTGGTTTCATTACATCAAATTAGCTAGTGCTAATTAGCCACCTGATCCAGCTGTGACAAAAAGGGACCTTTCCATACCACTCGTTCCTAATAATTACATACAAGTGTCCTTGTTTATGTGTGCACAAAAAGGATGTGACACACAATTCAGTAAAATTCAATAAAGGTGTGTACCTATTTTTTAATGTTCTCCAGTGTATGCTTACAGTTATACACAGTACCCTTAGAAAGTTCTTACGACGCACTACAATAGCTTTTCACTTTGTGGACCTTCTTTTGCAATCGTGTACAGAAATATCTTTGAGTAGGGCTAGATGTGCCTCTGTCAAAACAAGTTGAAACGCTATAATCACACTTTACATAAGCCTCAACTACACATAGTGGGCTGCACTTATGACTGACTTACTGACTGCATAAACTACAGAAGAAGAACTGACTACAGAAGAGAACATAGTTCAGTAGTGTTGAGATTTTGATTGCATATTTGATGGAATATTTCATACATAGTTATAATTAAGTTACCCCAACTCTTCCTTGACAGACCTACATAAGTGACAAATGACTTCTCATTTTTTTTATTATTAACTTTGCTTTGCCGCTGTTGTAGCTGGTGTAATGGTTAACCTACATGATAATTCTGACATATTGAGCTGTGGTGCTCTTGCTGGTGATGCTATTCAAATCTGGCTTGCAGCATTTCTCAGTCTTGTTATTCTGTTGCTCTTCATAATTTTTTCTCCTCTAAATACAAGCAGCAAACAAACAAAGGCTATTTCACATGGTTCTAGATGTGTCAACTGTTGTTATATAGTTACAGACTCACATTTGTTCCAACAGTTCCATTCAGAGGCTGTAATTTCTCAATTTTCTGTCATTCTCAAAGCAAATAAAAGTGGTTCATGTTTTCCATTTTGAAAATAAAAGCACTTAGATGCACCCATGTTTTCCTAAAATGATTTGTACTGATAAGATTAGTGTGTTGTTATCCACTAATGACAGCCACAGAATGCATTATGACATCAAATCCAGGTATAAATCTGGAGGAGAATCTCCTCAAGTCACCTACTTTTCCCCTCTGAAGGGTGAATGGGGGGTAAGGAGGAGGAATAGGAACTCTGTGGCACATCTGTTCCTGCAGATTACTGCATGCATGGAGATCTGAGTGGGTGCCAACAGACAGAACTCCTCATCTCTCAAGACATAAACACTGTTGCTCTTCTCTGCATGCTGTTCATTAGAGATCTACAACCAAATGCAAATAGTCATTTCTTGTGAACACCACCCCATTAAATCCATGCTAGTTATTCTAAGAGATGAATGAAGAGAGATTTTTGGAGGGGAGCATGTGTGTGGGAAAGCAGAGATAGTGAAAAAGAGAGAAGAGATTGCAATCATTTTTACAATGTGCATCAATTCGAGTGGTTTATTTTTATATGTTTCTTTGTGTATTTGTCTCTACTAAGACATTTTAATGCACAGAATTAATCACTTTTCAATGAGCCACAACCAGGTGCCGGAATATGGGTGCGGATATGAAGTTATTATCCTGTACTGAACTAGAGATGCTGTCAGGGCTCTCCATAAAATACAGACACTTATTCCAGCATTGAATACAGAACATTCTGTATTCTTTTTGCGAAGGCAAATTGCTCCAGTGAGTTTTTGATCTGAATTGTGCACAATGTCAAAATTAATTGTCACTAGGCCATTGTTGGAATTCCAAACTGGAATGTGTTTGTTTGTTAAATGTTTTTCTTTAGCAAATGTGAAATATGAACCTGTTCTCTGTTGTTGTTATATTGTGCAAGCATTCTCTAAAAGGTGATTAAGAGATTGTGATCCCAATTTTTCATTGGTTGAAAAAACAGATAGTCCCACCCCTGCATTCAACCCAATGCACCCAATGCACCCAAGAGTGTCATCAAGGAAGTACGTGCGGCTCACTGATCATGTTATAAGTACTGCAGTTGGTTTCAGTAAGTAAACAATTTTAGTAATTGTGCAGCTAAAAATGTTTTTAAGTTTAGCCAAATTACTCCTAGATGCTGGACCGTTTGAATCTTAATGAAACTGCGAGGGTAAAAAAACAACAACCTTCAAATAAGAGCAGAAATAAAGAGTCCAGCTAACCACTGTTCCCAGCTGTGTACGTATTCATAAAAATACATCCAGCTCAGCGTAAGCCTTTCTGTCAATATTTTCAGAGCACACGCAAGTACTATACGCAGTATTGCAGTCTATATCAAAAGACTGGCCTAAATACAGCAGAGAAAGAATTGTCCCCCTTAACAGACCATTCTGATAAATTAAAATAAGAAAATACACTGTGGCTTTCTAGGGCAATTTGCTCATCACGTTATAATTAAATCCTCCAGTCATGCCTATGAGACAGGAATAGCTCCATCTTTCACTGTGCTTGTTATGTGACTCACCTAGGCCGGTGGGGGCACATCCCACCACACCATCCACAGCCAATCATATGACCAGGATATCTTTATTCTTTCAATCTGTCGGGCCATCAATCAAACAACCAATCAGGTAAAAGAGAAAGAGAGAGGGACCCCGGTTGCCCTCTAGTCAGCAAAAAACAGCCCAAGAAAATTGATTTCTTCTGCATTTCAACAGTTTGAAAAGGGTTGATGGAAAGAAGCCCTCAAATGCTGCATCTCTCTGGTTTATTATCTGTGCTTGTAATGTGCGGGGTGTTAAAAATATGAGTGTCATGTTAGTAATAATATCCTTTGTCATTTTATTGTTTTCATGCTCTCTTAAAAGAAATGAATCTGAACTAAAACCCAGTGTAATTTATACTGCTGAATTTAAAATGTTCTTGTTTTCATGTGAGCAAAGTTTCTCGCTCAGCATCTGTTGAAAACAAAAACGGCTCATTTAATCCATGAATAAACAGCACAACACAAGCTGTCTGGAAATTAAAATTCTTTGATTAAATCCTACTCAAAGATGAAAGACCAGCACTGCTGATCATAAGCGTATGTTGTGTTTTCATTGGTAGTCTCCAGCATACTTAACTGGCTTAACCAGGCAGAATTATTTGACCTGGAAGACGTTTGACATTTAAATAATGTAGATTCGGCCAATCAGATGACAACTTTCTGAATTCCCTGAAATGTTTTCTTATGCATCAGACATTCAGTTAACAGCCTGTGGCTTGCTCTCAGCTCAGGCATCCATAGGCCCACAGACACACTGGTGACCTTTTTTGCAAGTTTTTTTTTGCAAGTGACTTATTTTGTTTCACACAAAAATATTTTGGTCCAGATTGGCAAAACAGAGCAAGCATGAGTACAGGCAAAGAGTGAGAGGTACAGAATCGACTACTCATACATTGTCTTTATTGGTTTAGCTACAGTGACAGTTCTTTGAGGGAATCTAGCTCAGATCAGAAATGTATTTATTGCTTCACCATCTAGACTTCAGTTCATTTTATTCCCTTATGAGTGAGAAGAATCTGGTGATGTAGAAAGTCATACAGTCTATACATCTGATAAATCTAATAAACCACACAAAACATCAGCTGTACGTTTTTCAGCCCTTTTCCACTAGTTGTGAAATGTGACATTTTTTCATTATGAAAATATTAATTTTCAATACAGCAATACAGACGAGTAAACCAGAGTAATGAGATAAGCTACAGCTATTTTTAATAATATAAGTATCTTTATTTGTTGTTTATTATGCGTGAAATAATTAAGTGAATTGAAATATCTCTGACTTTGCTGTTGTTTGTCACTCAGGTATTAAATATTTGGAAAACTGTACATTAAACTAAGAGAGAAAAAAGATTTGGAATCAAAACAAGAATCCAGAAAGTCAATTAAATCTGATTTCATGACCAGTTTTGACACTTGCCAAAAATTCACTGTCATCTAGTTTTATGCCTATCAGTAAAAGATTCCTGTCTGTCTAACCGACAGGGCATGTTTGTATCGGACTGTTGGAATGGATTATAACCCCCATGATGAGCTGTATTGATTGGTTGTCTATTAACTGAAGGCCATGCTTCTTCCAGCAGTGTGCATGTGATTTGTAATGAGCCTGAGCCTGTGTGCTAATGTATCATTTTTGCTCAGTTAAAATATTTGGTTTCAAGTGACCACTTGGCAACCAAAACTATCATAGCTTAAAATGCTCTAAAATGACAAAGCTTGACTGGACTTGACACGAGACGTTAAGTGTTTATCATATCAGTTTAAATCACATTGGAAATATTTGTCTGAACAATCAGAGTATGTCCAGTGCAACTGCAGTGTAGGGATAAGTATTTTTCATTCATTCTGAGTATTTGAGTATGATTAAAAACAACATCCTTTTTCTGATAGTATTTATTACTGAGGAGCACCATCACATAGTGAAACACCCATAAATTTAAGTTTTATATATATATATATATATATATATATATATATATATATTAAATGATAAAACAAGCTATATTATTGACTATTGATTTGCATTTTGTCAAAAACAGTAATGGAAAAATGGAATTTTTATCATTTTTTTTCTTTTTGAGGGAGTGAAAATGTTGAAATAATCTGGCAACCTGACAAAAGCTGCAGCATAAATCCTTTCCCGTGAGTGATGCTTTTCTCATCAGCCGGCTGCTAAAGGTCAGGTCAGAACATGTGAGGCATTTCAAATGAGAAAAGAAAGAGCTTATTATGGAATCATGAATCACATCACTTACCTGACAGGAGTGTAATGTACAAATAACTTGCTGCTGTTTACCATCTGTAGATCTTATATATGAGCACGCTCAGTACAAAGTCCTTACAAAGGACATACATCGCAAATGCATATTTGATTCACATTTGATCACATAACACTTTC
Source organism: Botia kubotai (assembly GCA_036877585.1). NCBI lineage: Eukaryota > Metazoa > Chordata > Actinopteri > Cypriniformes > Botiidae > Botia > Botia kubotai. Next base: position 20,298 of record JAZGTI010004375.1, on the reverse strand, counting down.
CAGCTGTCATATACTATATAATCTGCCTATAACCTGCACATGTAATAATTAGGGGGGGTAGGCGTGTTCTCTTAATGCTATGATGTCACAGCATGCATTATGGATTTCTGAACGGCTAAGGAACGAATTGATATTTCATGCAAATGATTCCATGTATAACACAATCCAGATTTATTTTCTGTATTAACGCTTTGCTTAATTAGTCCTTTGATGCATCATTAAGAATAGTGCAGTATTTATGAGGAACATGCATGTATAAAATATGACTTACTAATATTTTATGCCTTATATGGCGTAAAAATGCATTATAAACTCATTTAAAAATACATCATTATATTTTTTTTAAGTTTACAAAGATATTTTCACATTTTCAGTAGAGTGCTGTTGTGCATGTAAAATGGTTATCTCAAAGAAAAGGATTTTTTTTTTTGCTAAAACTACTTGACATGAAGGAGAAATGTGAATTGTGCACTTCACTTTCTTTGACTAATGTGAAGTGGTGTGACTCATTTTGACTTGGTGCATTGTGGTTATCTTTTGATACTTTTAAGGTATATTCTCAGTTAGACAGTAATCAAAAGAATTACTTTTGTACACACATACAAGAATGTTCACAGATGTTTTAGATGTGAAAACTGAGAATTTCATATTCAACTGCTTTTATATTCATTGTTTATATAAACATGATTTAAAAATCTTGAATTCTTTTATAACAAACCCTGGAATCTTAATTAGTAAGATACCTAACTGATGCCTAATTCAAGACAAGTTAATTTGAATCTAAACAGAGGAAGAATTTATCTTTAACCTTACCTGTTAGATTTCTCTTTGTTTACATGCAGATTGTCACCATGCGGAGTTTTTTCTCCTCTGCTTTTCTAAGAGAAAACTGGTTTAAATAGACTAAGAATACATCTAAAATATTCCCCCTGGAACAACGAACCAAATCATTCCTTCTCGCATGCAAGAAATACATCTAAATTCCACCTGTTTATATGATCTTACACCCACAGACTCAGAGCAAGTTTTTGCTAAATTAAATGGCATCACACTGAGATATTGTTCTGTTTTGAAGTGTAGACAAATTGGACGTTAGTAATGGAGGTGTGGTTGACAACCACAAGTATTTGTATAATTTGTATAATTAACCACTTCAGGTATCAAACAAGCCACTTCTTTAAAAGAAACTGCATCAAAAGACAATACATGCATTTTCTGCAACGATTCTGTTTTCTCACCTAATATTAAAAGGCACAGTGGTTTAAAAATGACTGAACTGATGATTTCCATGCTAACTTTTGTGACTTTTAGACACCCGTGACCTTTATATTATAGCTGAAATGTAGCAAGAACTGCAACGCTTGCAAAATGGCAGTGTTAAAGTTCGCTTGAGAGTGAATTAGTCCACTGTCAATATGCCACGGCCAAATTAGCATCAAACTGTGCTTGTGAGTCAGCTAAGATAAAGAATCTAATTTAGCCACTTACATGACCTTTCCAGCCTTATGCAGCGCATGTTCAGATTCACTAGTTAAAGGTGCATGACTGTTAGTCATTGCAGGTTATTAAGAGATCTCAAAAGGGCTATTGTGAGCAGAGCTACTATACTGTAATGAATCATGATGTTTGTCTTTAGAAGAAAAATCCCTTTTGCCTAATACCTTTGCTTTGCTCTAATATCTAGTGGGCTATCCATCTGTCTTTTGTCTACATTGGCATCTGCCTTGTAATAACACACACACACACATTTGTATGTATATATATATATAAAATATATATAATATAAATATATATATATTAGGTATGTTAATACATAAAATATGGTCAGTTAATTATAAGTGGTTTTATAATCAATGCTTCTCTCACTTCCACTGAGCTTATCGCAATGCATTATGGGATTGTTTACTAGGTTTAGAACAGAGCCTTAGTCTTTATTACATAGACGAAGTTGTTTCCACACACTGTGATTGTTTGACTTTAATAATTCTTCCAATCCTGAATTCCTGTATCTTCAATTATTTACATGTTATTCTCTCTCTCTCTCTCTCTCTCTCTCTCTCTCTCCCACTCAAGTCGCACTCAACACCCACTCTCTTCTTATCCTTATCTCCAATCCACAAGTGTGGATGAGAAGTGAGAATTGAGAGCTGAAGTTTCTGTATGATCTCATGATCTCAGCCTTCAGATGTCAGATTTTTAATTTTCAACTTCTCTTTACTGCGTATGTAATACTAAATACCTTACATTTTTATTAGTAGTAGTAGCTGTTGATTAAAGAGTTATTTATATGATATGCTGAAGAATGAATCATATTAATCACAAATAATCAAATACTTGATGGACACTGTAAATGGGAATGACACTTCTGTTATGTAGTGTGCACAAGCTTACAAGTACCTTTCACATTTGTCCCTTTATAATAAAATATTGGTTTCTGATGAACAGTAATATTTTATTGATTCAACATCCCAATTTTGACTTGAAAACTCACAAGCTTATGACTTAACTTTTCAAGTCAGTTACTATGACAACCCGTCTCCTCTATTGGATATTTCATTTCATGGGCTCTCTTACAGTAACAAATGATTAAGCATCACCCAAGGAGGCTGCTGTGTCTCATATTTGCTTGTGTCTGAGGGTGGGTTTGGAGAGCGGTAGGCTCAAGTGATGTCTATATAGAGTAAGTATGTGTAGGATTGAGGCAGAATAATAACTGGAGAGTTTGGAGGATACTCTGTCCATAACAACACTTGACCTTATACCATGAGCTATTATTAGAGAATATTTCTAATTCTGTGACTCAGAGGGTTGGAGACACCAGTAGCATCTTTCGCGTGCTGGCTTGTTAAGCCAAGCCAGATGTGTGGAAGATGACCTCTGATGCCAAATGAAAAGATCTCTCTCTAACTCCGCTTCTTGTTTTGAAAATCGTTGTTGAAACTGTATACAGTATGTGATACAACAGTGGTGTAATTGGGTTTTATGTTGTAAAATGTTGTGTAGTTTATTTTTTTCTAAAGAATTATATGAGCAGTGCCTCATAATTCTAGTGTGTTGTGTGGTGTTGTTTTTGCCAGGATGTTGCTGTATGGTTGCTAGGGTGTTATGGGTGGTTTCTGAGATGTTTATGTAGAGTGTTTACTTCCCAGCCCAAGTCAAAAGTCTCCTGGATTAACATCTTTTTAGGTCCTGGAACAACATTCCTATAAAAGAGACAGTTATAACATAAACCATAACCCAAATCCTAACCATAAATGACCTCTAAAACCAGAGGGAATAGGTTAATAATAGATGGTAACACAGTAAGCCTGAACCTAACATTGATCCTAAACCTGTTCCTACAGTCTGATTTGTTGAAAGTAAGGTTGATCCAGGACCAAAAATGATGGCAAAACTTGGCATCTTACTTGGCAAAGTCAACAGAGCCCATTCCAATTCATTGTGATGACACCCAGATATGACACATATCTGGCACCCAGATATGTTTCTTCTCTACATAAAAGTATATGCACACTAAAAACAACTATTATTATTAATTTAACATAGGTAAGCTAAATATATTAATAATAAGACTTGAATATAATATATATCAAGCCTTGGATACTGTTGACTCTGTCAGAGTTGTCAAGTAAGTTAGTAAGTGTCAGATTGGAAAAATGACAAAAATACAATAATGAGCATAAAGAGTCCTGAAACGCAACAGACTGTAAAAATAAGACACAAATGAATGTTTTTAGGTGAAATAGGATATAGGCTGAAAGCAGCTCAAAGATAAAAAGCTTTTAACAGTTTTAGACAGCTACTCAAATGCACCGCTGCCACTGGTAAGTGAATTCTGATGCACTGATGAGACTCTGACTGCTACACTCCCACAGTGAGTCTGCTCTGTAACCAGGGTCAGGTGTATTCTCCCAGGATTTCTCAACTATATTTAGGGTGTGCCCAAAACCAAAGGTGGCTGCCTTGCTTTCTTGCTGTCCAGGCAGTCAATGGCTTGACAAAAATTTATTTTTCTTTTTTTCCCTTTTGAGGAATCTCGTTTTAGATTTCCATAACACTGTAACATTATGTCTAATTTCCTGGAAGAAATGTAGGTGCACTTTAGAGATGGTCAAGATAATATTGATGACTACAGTGTTCATTGTGGAAGAAACTGAAACATAAGTTAATAAAAATAAATATGGAAAAAGTGTTCTCTCAGCTGCTTCTGCCACGCAAAGCATTGTGGGATATCATAAGCAGTAAACAGACAGGGGCATTTTAATAGACTGGATATTATGCAAACATTGGATTTAAATGTGATGCCTTCCTACCTTCATATATTGACTGAGAAGGCAATATTTTTAAGGTTATGGATGCAGTTTAGAATATCCATCTCTCACCTCATTATTAATACAGGAGACAGAGGAAGTTACCATCTTATATATTACTATTACATCATCCAGTGCACTTTAAACTGAAATATATACTATGTCATACATCTGTGAAAATCCTGCAGTGTCTAAAAGACAAAACTAATACTTCAACATTGGAGAAGTTTGTTTTTCTGTCTCTCTCACTGCAAGGAGTCTGTGAAATTGGGACTTTGCAGCTGTATTTTGACTTTGAATGTGCCTTGAGTTCAACTACAAACAGCAACATCCAGTTTGTGTGGATCTCAGACCCTGAATCCCACTGAGAGCTTTGACTGCCCCCGCCAGAGAGAGCTTTCCGTGTTTTTAACCTTGACATTACATTTAGTCTCTAGGCCCTTACACATTCTGACCACATGCACACAATTGTAATTGCTGTCCTTTTGAAAAGCATATGTCATCATCAACAAGAAATGTTTTGACTTTCTGGCTTTGGTTGAATTTTTCCTTCTGACTGCTGCTTTACTCTGGCAATTGTTCCTCTTCTTTATTTAACGAAGGCCAATTGTTTTGTTCTCCATAATTGAGACAATGAATTATTGAGAGATCAAAGTACAACAGGCTCATTTCAGAGTGGAAATTGAGTGCCAACCGCATGTGACTTTGGCATTTATCATGAATAACTTATAATTTTTCAGCCGGCACAGTTATTAATTTCTTTCAATCTTTCAAAAAGTTTTTGTTCCATTAATGAAGTACTACACGCAGCACTACAACAATATTATAATAACTTACCAAATTGTTTAATGATTATGACATTGTGATATATTGTCAGCCTCACCTTAAATTTACAAATTAAAAAGAGAATGAAATGATTTTGCCTGCAGTAATGTGTTATTGTGACTTCTTGTGAATTTTGAATACTTGTGTGTTGCCCTATCACATACAGTTAGACTGTTGTTGCTCCTGCAGATTGTACATTGATTCAATTATACAATGCAATACAAATACGACTTCTTTACAATATTTAATTTTAAACATACTGTTCCATTTATTTCTTTACAGCTGGATGCTTAACAACACTGCTGTTTTTGAATGTTTTATGAATTTTTTTAATGATCTTTTTACCATCTATTGTTTTAATATTACCTCGGATAAACCCAGCTCTATGGCAGGAACATTAACTGTGATTGGTTGCTTCACTGATTCTTCGGCGGAATTAGCTGGAAAATGACTTTAAGGCCAGACTTTTTGCAGATAATTCCATCATTCTGGCTGTGTGGGACTAAGGGTAGCATGTGCAGACCTTAAAATAAAAATCATCAAGACATTTTCTCTTGAAGGGATAATTTGTAATGCTCATTGAATTTAAGCATTATTTGTGTGAAAGCCATACACATTATAATTTCAAAATTACAGTGTAGCAACTACATTTTTCAGGTATAAATCCATTTTTCTTCTCTTGACTGACGGCTTTTTAGATGCCGTATGGCTTATTTCAAGAGCAGCCATCTGATCGTGTCGTAGGGAATTACCAGAACAAGTTCAAACCGCACATCCAGAAGTGCGAGAGGTCCAGCACGAGTCTCAGGTGTGACAGCTTTAGATGCTTAAGTGTTGGGAAGGGTCAGGGGGAGATTTTAAGAGGATGAGGCAGCCAGACAGAAGCCCAGAGCCAATCCCTCCTGAGGCCATTCCTCTGTTTCCCTGCTGGTGACATTGCCAGAACTGTCAGCCTGGGTTGCCTTATGGTTGCCAGGAATCTTTTGTGAGTTTTTTTACTACTCTTTCTATTTTCCCTCCCACCTCTAAATGCTCTTTGTGCCAGTAATGCGCCGAACTGCTGGTATTTTGTAGCCCTTTAGTAAAGGCAAATCCCTGCTTTTGTTAAATCCAGCACAGATGGCAATTTGCTTGGTTCATCAAAGCCATGTCATATATTTGTAATGTCTGTCTGACTGAATGAATAATTGGGAAACCAAGTGTGAGTCCGGAATAGGGCTGGGTCGATATCAAAATGTAATTTAATAGCTAAGGTACAGAATAAACCATGTTAAATTCAGTCCATAAAAAACATTTAATGAGTGTCGCACATTGACACATTAGCTTTTGTGTTTCACATCACACAGTGTACAGTACACTGTCAAACTGTGCAAAATAGCACCCCATTGTTTGAGACAGGTTCAGACATTTATAAAATGATGCAAAGAAATGTAAACATTTGCTGTTTGTCAAGAGAGAATGTCAGAGAACAGCAGAACAATAGGCCAGTGAAGACATGGAAGAGATTATGAAGAATCCAAAAATAAATAAATAAAATGAAATCACACTAAACAAACACGAGATGGCTGTGGAAATATTTACTTGTCACTCTCACACCAGTACTGGTTTAAGCTGTTTACTGGACACACACACAGGACTGAGAATCAGTGATGACGGCTCTCACCTGCTCTGTCTCTGTGTAGTCTCTCTCTCCCATCATGCCTGGCTTCAGAAGCACGTCAGGTTCAGTAGTAATGTGGGCTGATAGCTCTTGTTTAGGGAGAGAAATCTATTGATGTCATTCTAACTTGAGAAAACAATGGTAGTCTATTTGAAATAATGTGCAAATGGTGGTATGACTGAGTGAGTATGGTATGATTCGTTTATGCATGGTCCAGTTAGTCCTAGTTGTTGTGACTGTAATTAAACCATTTGGAAGCAGCGAGCAGCTTTCTTCATTGACAGACATTCAAAAGCCATGAATTCTTGCAAGCATATTGTTTTATTATAGGAGATGATTTAGTTAGTATAGTGGTTATATATGATTTTTGGAATGGTTTTTGTCACAGCTCAGAATGGTCACTCGGGTCTTGTGAACATATGGACATTCTCCAGGTGGGGTCATGTACCAGCCAAGCAACTGCCATTGAGATGAATGGGAACACTCATTCATAGTTTTTCCAGGTATCATAGACCTTCTAGGATATGACAATCTATATATGCAATTGTGTAAAAATGTGTCTAGAATTTTTAAATATTGACAAATCAACAAATTTTCAACAAATATTGACATTGCCTTTTCCTGTTGGGTTATGATAGAGACCAACAAGAATTCAGCCATATACCCAAGCTATATCTGGCCTGTTTAATACATCATTAATCCGCACACCTGCTCTCTCTCTCTTTCTCCCTTCCTCTGTAGGGGAACTAATAGAGACTGGCAGCTGGTGGGTCATGGTGAACTAAAACTGCTTTACCTTTGAAAGACCTGAAGGGTTTGGTGAGCCTATAAGAGACACAGAGAAAAAGATCTGGCCAGATACTCAGTCTCTCAGATCCACCTGCTTCCTGCTGACAAGATAGACGATCCTTAGTTTTCCCTCTATTTCTTTCTCACTCCCCCTGCTTAGGGATATAGGACCAATGTATTCGGTGAACAGAGTTAAAAAGAACTTAGAACTTCCTACATCAGTTGCAGAGTAGACCCGGGCTAGTTGTCACACAGGGTAATTTTCCATCAGTTTTCTGTCAAAAGTCTCCATTTTATCTAGAAGCACATTTGAAACCAACTTGAATTAGATTTTATTTTGTGAATTCTATCCTTCAAGCTAAAATTCCAATTTTGTATTTTGTTGTGTAAACACAAGTAAACCCCACTGGCAATATGGCATGGGTTACATTTAAGGTAGATTTTAACCAACATTTATTCATACATTCAAATGTTAAGCGTTACAAAATTATAAATCATTTATTATTTACAGTATTTGTTGGCCTAAACCTTAGTTAAATGTTTGGTATCTTATCAACAAGAAACATCTTGTTGTTTCATGAGTTGTCTTCTGTTTCATAATTCATTCAATTAATTTTGTTGAAAGTCTACAAGGGGCTGGTTAATAGCAGTTTCAATTGTGACAACTTACCCCATATACGTACCATATAACCCATATATGGGCAATAATAGCAGGAATTGTGCGAGCTATTTTGTAGCCAAGGTTATGCATATACAGAAATTTAAAATAAAACTGTCAATGTGAGAAAAAAAACAGAAACATTTACTGGAGTTAGAAGTAACAACTAGCCCTGGTCTTAAATTTCATCAGGATGAGTTTTGTCATTATTGCATTTCCTACTCTGCCATCCTCTGCCATCTTACCTTAAAGAAGCATTGTAGTTTACTTTAATGGTAGCTTTGAAAATTGATACTGTATGCTTCACAAACCTCTACTGAAAAAGTTAAGAAGACATTTGAAAACATCAGAAAGTTAGCTGTGTTAGCGCCATGCTAATGTTGGATCTTCACATTCAGTGCTGTCATTGCTCAAGTCTCTGGCGAGAGTTCTGCTCAGATGTGGCAGCTGAGTGCTGAGAGGACTTTAGCAACTGCCAGTACAATTTAGAGCATGAATGATCTCAGTCAGTTTACCTTTGATACGAGTGATTTCGAAGCATTTCCACAAAGCATTTCAAGGCATCTGTCTTTTGTACAATGCTTTCTCCCCCACGCAGATATTTGCCAAACAGATAACAACAAAGGGGAGGTGACACAAGCACACAGGGTGACAAAAATCTGTGAATTTTAAGGGTTTTGAATTTAAAACAGAGAATGTGTTGAAGGAATGTGTGTGTACAGGTGTAAGTGGCTAGTGTTGTTTGGGCTAGCGCTTTGCATATGTATGCTAATTAGTTAGATCATTGGTATTGCATAAACCTTTGTTTTAAAGCAACACAGAGTTCCTCAAGATCAATTGGAGTCAAATGTTTGCCAAAGGGGACAAAATTAACAGACAAGTACTGTATTCACAATGTTCTTGAATGTTCTCTTCATGAAGTTGAACCTGCAACCTTTGTTTTAGAAGGGTATGTGCTTAACCATATGGTCTAACCTACTTTCATACAACTACTTGTTATTATTCTGCAGACCCTCTTAAGTTCTTAAGATATTATGCTGAATGGTCTCTGTTCATTTAACTGGCCTGTTTTTTTCTGATTTGATTTGTAATTCTATTGTCCAAAGTGTGGCCTATTTTAAAGACATGGCAGGAAGATAGATCTGCTGCTAGGCTTTGTAAATGAACTCACCCAATTGTTTCAGACATTGAATGTGTCACAGTTAATGAAAGCATACAGATTCTAACCATTAAGCTGATAAAAGTCTCTAGAAGTTTCTTGAGAGATGAAAGGTTGGCTTTGTCTATTTATGGTGATTCATGTATGTCCCAGACTGGAAATAATTGTGCGATTTAAAGGAAACGGAATAGATTTGTGTATTTGAAACTCAAGATCAAACAAAAGGACATTTCTTACTGCACTGCAAACACACATAGAAATCTAACTTATATCTCTACCATTAGAAGTGTTTTTAAATGTTTTACTATAATCCTACTATAATTACATGCAATAATCCACCTAAAACTATTTTCAGAATTTTGGATGTGCATGCAGCTTTTATGACCTCATATTAACAGACAACGTAAAATATTAGAACTTTTAAAAAGGCAAAATAATGGGACAATGTAGCCAATCAAGGCAGCTAAAATCCACTTTCCCTTATACATTCATATACATTTTAAACTAAAATCATGATGTTGATTTAATAAAACACCTATGAATAAGTTAGGCCTCAAGTACCTACATACTGTTGAATTGCTGTAAATGTATTGCTACATGTATAAAGTAGCACAAAAATCAAAACAATTATAAAATCATAAGAAATAAATGATGAATCACCTGCCAACATTAGAATGTATTTGCTAAAGATATAACAGATCCCCAAACCCCAGCCCACGAGAAAAGTTAAACTGTGCCAACAAAGCCTTTAAACCTGCTTGTGAAAGATTTAATCTTTCATGAGTATATTTTATCTCCACATTAGATTTTCTGGTGGTTTCCTTGTAGTCTGGACGTGACTCATTAATTAATCTGTGTGAGATATTTTCATGGAGCCCGTGGACATCAACCCATAACCTCAGTGTTTTGATAGACGGCCCCCCGCCAGAAATACTCCACGATCAAGGAGTTGATTTAAGAGACTGAAGTGTTGCTATGAATGGGGCATGCAGTGTATCACAGAGAAGACTCATTGCTGGGTTTTGGTCTGTGAATGTTTGCTGTTTGATTTTTGTATGAGGGCTAGTATAAACCTAAACAAAGGGCAGAGAGGAAGTATCTGTAAATTCATCAAACTGTCAATATAGTCAACCTTGTTGCAGGTTTTTAAACAAAAATTTTAAACAAAATCGTTTTAACAGGATTGTAAAATTTAATAAAAGCTTTGGTTTCAGAAATGTGTGTTATTTAATGCATTGACACGAACAAATGTTAGCATAAAATTCGAAACCATGTAAGATTCAGTAGTCAGGAGACTTAAAATTGGGGTTGCACAATGTATCAAAATCATTAAAATATCAAAGATGTGCAAATCGCAATGATTTGCAATAGCTGAATGATTTCAATACTTAAAGTTACAGTCAGTTTTAGACTAATGCATAACCGAGATACTGCTATCAGAAGTTGAACTGAGGCTTTCTGTTCCCAAATAAATTAAACGTATGCTGGTAATATTACTTTTAGCTTTTAAATACATATATATATATATTTAAATTGATTTTATCAGTTTGAAGTGATTGTATTGCATACCTTATATTGCATTATTTAGCAAGTTGCCGCATTTTTCTTCAATATCGTGCAGTCCTGCTTTTTTTTTATTGACATCTGTTTTTGTGTATAGATTTAGTGTTTAACTAGAAACAGTGTTTAAATCTACTGAAACTGAATTAGGGTGAAAATGAATGGTGATTAACATTAAATGGTGGATTAGTGTCACTTACAGCAAAAAGTTTCCTATTCCGCAGTATCAGGAGACATTTCGACTTGTCCTGCACCTCATCCTTTTTCTTTGGTAGCAGCATTTTCAATGAAAAATGGTGCTGTCAGAATTGTGGATGGGTGGGTGGGATAATGAATATTTTTGTCAAAATAACAAATCACATTTCATCACTCAGAGTTGCTTAGAATGGCCAATTTAGGGCCTTACCTATTGGAGGACAGTGAAGGGTTGCTGTGCTTTCTCTGTAATGAAGCTTCACTGACCTTGATCTCACCAGCAGACACTGAGGAGATGAATGACTGTGGCTGTCTGTCTTGGAGAGCTGCTGCATTTGCTCTAATTGTTTGGCCTTTGTCAAATAATTACCTCATTTTCTGCTACAAAGCATGATGGTCCTCCATAAAGTTTTCACTCATGATTCAAGAGTATCTGCTGGCCACAATTCTGTCCCTGTTTTCTGGGGACTAGTGTAATATTCACTTTGAAAATAGGTACATATGTGTACACACCAGACCTTTGCATTATTGTTTATTGCAATAAATTTGTTTAATCATTTAAAGAAGCTCAGATGATAATTGCTTATATTGTATTGCATCTCTGACATATCTTCATGTGGTCTGTGGATTGTAACTACATAAACATGAGTGAATGATACTATTATTTAAATTTTTGGTTGAATTATTCATTAAACATGAGATACTTCTAATTAAATAACTAGATTTTTGCATTAGCTAGTTCTGATAGTTCTCTCTCTCTGTCTCTCTCTCTCTCTCTCTCTCTCTCTCTGTATGTATAAAGTTTATTGCTATCGTCTTGATGGATCTACAGACTGAATTTAAAAAAGCCATAGAAAGATGTGGCTTAAATTAAAAGGCAAGACAATTGAATGCAAGGTGCAATCTCACATTATTAGCTGTAATGGCTTTTTATCGACAGGCTAATTCCCCTCTCAAATTGAATGGGCCACTGCAATACAAAAATGAGAGAAAGAGGGAGTTGCATTTCCTTCAGATAGTTGTCATGTTCAACACCATCACCTCTTCTTCTTACATGAACACAGCGCTAATTCAGAGAACTCTCTACAATTAGCCATTCTTTTCATTTTTCAAGCAAGCATATGAATGTTAATGTGTTATACATTTAATGGCATTAGTGTAGATCAAAATATATTATAAAGCTGGTGAGCATTAGTTTCTTCTCAGCTTCCCTCATGCTTTCTCCAGCCATTCTTTGTCTGAAACAGTGGATGATGATGGCTGGTCGACTGAGATCTTCAGATATGAAATGAGAACTGACTTTGTTTGGTTATAATCAAAGGCAGGCACTAAAACATCAGAATCCTGCTCATAAAGCAACTGTCCCCTCCAGAGTCAGACCTCTAAAGTTTAATAAAGTATGTCCCAGCAGGTGCTAGCAGTTTATGGCCTCAAGCAACTGGGAGATGAACGGATGCTACTTCTATTAGCAAACAAAATAATGGAATCAATGAAGTCACTCTTTTTGGTACAGTAAAGATTTGTAGCACCAACCGATTGTACAGTTTTTCTACAGAACATTCATAATTTAGTGCTATTGATCTTTATGGAGTGGAATTTCCTATTGGGGTGAAATTTGAGTTTAGATGGATTTAGCACTTAGTCTTGTAGAAACAGAAAGTTTAATGGCTCCCATTGATTAATTCAGAACACATGATATACTGGCGGGAATTAACTGCCCAGCAAGTATGAGGTCATTTTAAAGCTGAGTCACAGTAATCAAACAATCTAGTCTTACTGGTCTAGACTAGTCTTGCTAGTTGATCCCGAATTTTACTTCTGTTATTTTAGTGTAGGTGCATTAGGAGCATGCTGATGTCATACTGTGCTTTAATACAGTAAAACACTCCCCTCAGCCCCCCCCCTGTCGGCCATACAAATATTTTTGGATCTGTCATTTTTGTAACATGTCTCGAGACCCCTGCATTTTCTATCATTGTGTTGCACTTTGTCTAGCAGTTTATGTATGAGCCCCCTTAAAAACATCAGTAGTACAGTAAAACAGTAGTAGTAGCCCAGTTAATTTACTCACTGTACACTAACAAACAACCACACAGCATCCTCATCACTGTGTGTGTGTGTTGATATCAGCTTTAAAGCTCTCAGCAGGTTACACTGTCCCACAGATAAAAACAGAATGAAAGTGTTTCTCAATTATGCCCAACTACGGCCTCCATGTGTGTTGCAATTTATCACTGCGGTAAAGAGAGACCCTGAAAAACAAGATCTGGACTTCAATTCCTGAAACAGCTTCTCACTCAGCAGGAGTTAAAGAGCAGGTCTGTTCATTCCTCTTGCCGACCTTTTTCACTCTGCTATCATTCAGAGCCTCCATCAGGTTTCTAGATAACAGCAACCTCATGTGAATGCACTTGTGGCTTAATGTCATAGCTGGCCTAGACACAGCTGCTCATCATGTCAGTAAAACAACAGTGACAAAGAGCACATTTTACAGCTGTAGAGGAAGTCACAGCACAGAGCTGAAAGGAAGGGAAATAATATTTGTATAAAAGGGAGACATGATTTAAAAAAAAATCGCAACACTTTGCTTGCGTGAACAATTCTGACCGGTCAAGAGAAAGCCGTCTGGGATTTCACTCTGTTGAATAAAAACCATCAAAGAGGTCTGGAAGAGGGGAAAGAGAACTGCTTAAAAAGAAAGCAAGTGCATGTAAAGCAATGTTTTTTCAGAAGGGGATGCTGATAAGATGCTGTGAAAAGTGGAACATGTGCACTTAAACATCAACACGCATAAAAATCTGTCGGCTGGCTTGTTTTTTTTTTTTGCTGTTGCGTTGAAGACGTAGTTTCACGTTTTTAGCAATTTCCAGCAATGTTAAGCTGAGACAGAGGGACGTGTTTATTTTAAAATACTTGAAGATGTTACTGTGGCAAGTGGTTGATTGTTGACTTTGGCTATTCTCAAGTTACCACCATAGAAAAACATGAGGACTGATCTAAGTTCATAAGTCAAATCTTTGTACTTTGAGTTTGAAGTCGGTATTCAAGATTTAGCTGAGCACAGTGTGTGAAAATTGAAGAAGTCATGGGTTCAATTCCCAGGTAATGAATGAACCAAATGCATGAAAAAGATAGACAAAAGTTGCTTTAGATGTGTTGCTTTAAGTGTCAATTTCCATAAATGTAAGTATGATCCTATTTCAGCTGAGAAGAAGCAGTATAGAGCAGTGTAAACTGGTTATATCTGGTTCTGTAATAGTAGTTTACAATGCTTCCTTAGTTTAGTAAACAAGTCGATTCCAGCCTCGGGTCTTGTGGGGGTGGCTGGCATTTTTCAAAGTGATTGTTCTTATATCTCATTTGTCAAGCATGCACTCCCTTTATGCCAGACGATCCACATTCAGTCTCAGCGTTGATGTATTATGATGCGCAAATCTGATCTGTCATTTACTGTTGAAACCACATCTTCTGTTAAAACCTGTTCATCTCTAGTTTTGAGCCCTTGACAAAGTGTTGGCTGTCACGTTTATGTGGTTAAGATCCCTTTAAGTTAAACAGATCCATCATCTATATCCCTACTGGTAAAATCACACTAAACGTGCTCCAAATAACTCTTCTAAAGTACGACAAAAATACTTAAAAGTAGCTAAACTTCAAAATCAGATTATGAAGGAGAGAACACAGCGGCTTCATTACAAATTCCTAATTATTTTGAAGTGGCTTTTTATTTGGATTAAATATATTGACAATATTGTATTGGCATAAAGCCTGAAGTCTGAAGGCTTTTACCTTTTTTATATTCTACTGGAATTCCGGTTTAAACCTTGAAAATGTGATGCTTATCTACATCGCATTCAGATAAGGTTTAAAAGGTATGCATAAAATACAACATGCAATGTTACCCCCGTTTTGTGTTAAGTTTAAACATAATTTATCATAAAAATCCCTTAGATAGTGGTAGAACATTTGAATGTTATTGTGAGTGCCATTGGATTGCAATGCATTGGAATTGTATTAGATTTCAAATACTCTGTAACACTTGCTGTCTGATTTGTCTGATTAAAATTTGCCTTGTTTTGAGTTTATACATCGTCAGCCTTTCATCTTTCATGCTTTTAAACTAAACAACAACAGCACAGCACTCAAGGAACAGTGTAAGAACATTGTAAACATTATTAATACATTCATGATCTTTTGAAACAAAATATTTATTCATTCATTTTATAAAGATAAACAGACACTTTTGTTAAATTTTTTATGCATTTGGCAGATGCTTTTATCCAAAGCGACTTACATTGCATCATACTATACTTTGTTCTGAGTATGTACAATGCCTGGAACGAACCCATGACCTTGGCGTTGTTCACCATGCTCTAACCACTGAGCTACAGGAAAGTTTATGTTATTAAAGTTTTTCATAAAGCATAAGCATATCTAAACGGCTTGTTTGTGTTGTAGAGTTTTGACACAAAAAGTGCCACTACGATATCTGCACTATATCATTATCAACCAATTACATTTTATTATAATGCAATTTTTTTGCAAACAATCCGAAGCAAAATAGTGCAGAAAAGCCAACAAATAAAAATTTTGAATGAGTCATTAACTGCAGGCACTACTTATATAAATAAATAGTTTATTTAAAACATTAGCATAATTTTTTACAAGATGACAACAGAGGAATTACTCAGGGCTTGACTTGACATGTCTGTTTTATTAATTGATCGCAAACTTGTGGTCACATGGAATTGCACAATGTATGTAAACAAATGTCACTTTAAAATACAACAAGGGTTGCAAAAAGTGACTATGGAGAAACAGCAACCACAATACAGTGCTAATAACACAATGGCAGTGTAAAGGGTTCAGTTCCCAAGGAACACACATACTGATATAAACATACGCATATACCTTGAATGCACTGTAAGTAGTTTGGATAAAAGCTTCTGCCAAATGCATAATTGTAAGTGTAAATATCAGTAAGTGTGTTCCCTAAAGTCAAACCCATTGTCATAATGCTCTACCAGTTGAACGACATTTAAGCAGAATGAAAAGCCATTGCAGCAAAAACTGTGGCTGTCAGAAAAGATAATGTTCAATGGTATTCCAGTGATTTGGTATAAAATCACTAAAAATATTTCCATCTTATGGAGAATAGTACCATTGTTTTGTTGAGAAGGACCAAGAAGGTCTATAACACTGGAAGAAAGCAGTCTGTTAGCTTTCCCATTCATTTCAATGGCAGTTGATTGCCTTTTACAGGGACTCACAGAACTTTCCAAGGCATTCACCTGACCATATATGTCATCTTAAATGGCATCACTCTGAAACTGCAGAAAATGGTGCAATGCCTCTATTTACTAGCTGAATGGCTTGAAAAGTATATGAGGTATTTAACCAGACTTTGCCCCTGAAGTAAACAAGTATTTGACAAAAAATCCCATAATGTTGAATATTTAATATTTGCTGTGGAATATTTCATTCTAATTAACATGCATCTTCTTTCAAGGTGTAATGACACGTTGCATATGGAAGGAAACTCTGCGCCTCCTCTGAGATCATTCCTGCTTATGTGCATTGGAAATGAGCCAAAGTGTGTTAGACTCTCATGGGCTCCTGATGCAAATGACTCAACACATAAACAAAAGGAAAGAAGTAGCAGAGCAGACAAGTCAATAAAACGGTCCAAAATGTTTAAAGCAAGTTCTCTGATTGAATTGCATTACCAGTGTGTCCTATCAATACCCTAAACTCTTGGGAAATGTCAAAGTTTCAATTCAAAGCCTTTTGAATCTGACAGCATTATTGATTTGATTTATATTGTCATGTACCTTGAATGAGTTTTTAGCTGCTTTGATGCTTTTTGTGACTGTTATTCTCCTATGAAACTGTGGACCTCAAGGCTGTTTTGACTAGCTTGAGGAAACATGATAATGTTCTTGAAGGTTCATCAAATATTCAACAGAACAAAAAAACACTGTTAAACTACTGAAAAGTGTCTCCAGACATACTTCCTTCTTTCATGCTGGTGCACTCGTCTCATTGGTGGGACGCATTCCAGTTTCAATGTCCTAAAATAGCCACGAATCCACACAGTCCTAGAAGAAGCCATCACTTCACTGCTTATTATCTGTGCATCACTGAAGGGTAAACTTTTATGGAAAGTTTCCCCAAAAATAAAAATACTGTCATATTTACTCACTCTGATGTCATTCTGTGTGTTGCATTATGCATTCTGAAGTGCTGTATTGCAATGTGCACACTCATCACACTGACTTAGATAATTCATGCAGCGCTGTAACTAAAAATATTTGCACTTTGTAGCAAGGTGCCCTGCCGTGAGCCTGACAGACTGACCAGCATGAGAGGGGCAGTGGGGAGGTTAGTCTTTCAAAAATATTTGCAGATGCCTTGCTTTGTGTTTAACAAGCATCACCAGCTCAACAGGATTACGGTGTATGTGTGTGTGTGTGTGTGTGTGCGCACGCAAATGCATAAATGTACTTTTACATTTATGCATTTGGCAGATGCTTTTATCTTAAGCAACTTAGAGTTCAAAGTATTCTTTTTCTTTTTTTATCAGTATGTGTGTTTCCTAGGAATCGAACCCACAGCATCTGTACTGCTAACACGGTGCTCTACCAATAGAGCTATGGGGTAGGGTTAGAGCCTAATCAGCCTGGAAGGTGCAAAGTGGGGCACCTTTCTGCGCTGGCAGATTTTCACCTATAAATAACTCCTTTTGTGTTGCACAGACAAAAGTTTTGGGTTTTGAAAAACATGAGGTTGAGTGAATGACATTATTTTCAGGTGAGCTCTTGTAAGCCAATGGATTTTAGAGGATAATTATTCTGACGATTGCCATTAGTCACCATACTGATGGCAAATTGTCCCCTGCAGCAGCTACGCAAGCAAGCACCTCTTTATCCATGCTGAGCTTATGAAGTCATCATCGTGATATTTACAGCCACTCATATTTTCATTTTTAAGGCTCTGAATTGGTGCAGACAGAAGATATGAGGGAATGTACAAGAACACGTGCAGACATGATCAGTCAGACCTGCAGAGACTTCAGAAATACACAGTGGTGGGCTTTACTGCTCTTGTGTGCCAGAGGCTTCCATTCTTAACACTGTCTCTAGCAGTTATTGGTGAATCTTTCAGAAACGTAAACAGGTGAGAATCCTGAGAAAAGAGCTTTTTATCACTGCATTGTCACTTAACTCCTGATCTGAGATCAGTTTTGAGTACTGTTCCTTATAGGCAGCTTTAATTAGCATGTGATATGACAGGCTGACAAGTCAAAGATAATATTCCTAAGGGATAGTTACCCCATATAAGGAAATCCTGTCTTTATTTATTCACCCTGTGTTGTTTCAAATTTGCTTGACTTTATTCTGTGCAACACAAATAGAGATGTTAGGCATAATGTCAATGATGACTTTAAACATAATCCCTTTAACAACATAATAGAAAAACTGTGTTTCTTTCTGGGGGTTTATCAAGTATACAGTACTCTGAGAATCACATTTGGCTGACTTATGCAAATATATTCTGTGCTTATTTAATATTTGGTGTTGTTTTTTGTTTTGTTATTGTGGAATTCATAACAGACAAGACACTTTCATATTAAGACCGTATATTCATATCATTGTTTCTGTAACGCTTCTACCCAAAGTGAATTTAAGGTGTATCAGAAATTGCTGAATCATGCCTGCTGACTGCTGCAAACAAACAAGATTCTTTCTATTTATCTTGTGAGCAGGCCAAAATGTGTTCAAATGCAAATCCAATTCTTGCATTTCAGAAATGACTCTGTTTTTATTTAGGGGCTTTTCACAAACTAACAAGATTCTGTTTAACCGCAAATATAGTGGTCTTCTCTTTTCACTTGCAGAAAATCCACTGAATGCATGAGAACGGATTTCTTGTAATGGTCATTAAAGTTTGCCTCAGGGTCACACATTTAACCATCTAACCAAAATTTTAGGTGTTTGGATTCTGCCTATTATTTTTTTAATGAACTGACCTTGGGTATGTTAAGCATATTTACTTGAACATATTGATATGCATACTAAAACAGTTACAGTAATCTTCTGTAATTAGAGAGTAATATCTCTATACACTTACAACAACCTAAAAAACCTTATCTATCCGTTCTGCATTTGTCCTTTGCAAGGTCACAGGAGGGCTAGAGCCTACCTACAAAGCTCTCAGGGAATCAGTTGCTGATTAAATGTATCAGTCTCTACTCTGCTCTCTACAGATCCCTTCCTATAACCATTGAAGATTGGTGTGTATGATTTTTATTCTGATTAAGATGTCGGTCAGATTATTAAAGGAGTATTAGGCTAGGTGTAGCTGTTATTCATTTCAAACAGTGACTACTGCATGTAGCCTGGTATGGGGTTGATTCATTTTTCAAATCAATTCGTCTGTTTGGCGGTGGTAATGTAGTTTCGTAGAAATGTTAAAAGAGGGTCAGTTTAAGAATCAAACTCATGACACGTCTACATTTGATATAAAACAGGATATAAAAGCCATTTGCTTTCATATGAGGACATGACAGGAGCAAATGTGTCTTTTTGAGAGGAGGTAGGCATTTTCCTTCATCTGTCCATCACCTGCCACACAAAGCCATGAGCTCAATACTCAATTCACTGCAGCTGAAGGAGAGAGATGTTTCTGTCTTCTCAAGATGAAAGAACTGAAGAGGCTGGAGCTCAAAGCCCTTGATCTGGCCAAGACAACAACTGTCCACCACGAGTACCAGTGAGGGATCAGAGATAATGACAGAAGACGTTTAGATATGTATGATGAAACACTGTCTATATCTTCTCATTCTTCACCCAAAATCGTAAGTAGGCTGCCGTTATAATGTACCCTCACTGTAAAAATTAAAAGACCTTTGAGGCATCAGTTGAGGTTTCTCAGTGTCCACACCACAGGAACCCACTGAAGAATCTTCTTCTAATTCTCACTCTTATTCTCATCCTTCAGTTTGCCTGTCCGTTCAGACTTAATAGTTAATGGTAAACAAACTTGGCTTGCTGTCCTCGAAGGGGGCTTGAACCCGAGGCTTAGCTTGAGCTTTAAGTTCTAACCCCTTACAATGGAGATGCACAGAGGAAGAATAAGAGCA
>JAZGTI010004374.1:0-28311 GCA_036877585.1 Botia kubotai | reverse complement strand
TAACAGGCCCACATTTAAAAGAACTTCATCTGTAAAGCTCTGTGGTGCTTCTGTCATCTGAGCACTCACAATCTCTAAACAAGCAGCATGATTTGAAGTCTCATTCTGTCCGCAATACTTCCCTCAGTAAACACCACTAAATGTTCCTCCTGGAATATCTGCAGAATATCTGCAGTCAGTGTTACAGTGAGGAGATCTTTGTGTGACATGATATTTAGTAGGACAGTCTGCTTCCACATAAAAATGAAATATGATGTTTACACTTCAGTACCATGCCGCAACCAAGAGGATAAAAATACCGAACACTGCAGGAATGTGGATAAAACCTCTGCAAAACACACATAAAACAGAAATGTTTCAAAATAAATCTAATAAACATTATAACTTTGAAAGTTCTGTATACTGCGTTATGGGTGCACATTTACAATTGTGTGACATGAATAACATCATGTTTTGGAAGCAGCAAGTGGAAGATAGTTTTGCTAGTCACACGGGTAACTTACACTTGACCAACTGGATCATCTTAATAGTTCAACACTCAAACTTAACAGAACATAAACTCTCTCTCTCGCTGAATTAAAGGCAACACTTCATAAAAACTGTTCTTATGTTCTTGCTAGCATAAACAAGCGTTCGATTTTTTATAATTAGACTTTATGCATCTTAACAAAGAATTAAAGAGACGGCTCACCCAAAAATAAAACATCTGTCATCGTGTACTTCAAGCTTCAAATCTGTATGACGTTCTTTTAACAGAACATAAAAATGTTCATGCTGCTCTTTTCCAAGAGAGAAACAGAGAGAATGTGAGTCAACCACAGTCACCACTTTCACTGTATAGAGATCATTTCAATTCATTTCTTTGTTACACCGACGATAAAAACTTTAAAAGGTGAGGAAACAATGACAGTTTTTTATTTATGAGTGTGCCGTCCCTTTAAGGTTTAAATACTTAAAAATGTCACTTTATTATACAGTATGCTTATACCTGAATACATAGTAACTATTTGTAAGGCATTATATAATGTGTGTGGATGATCATCAACAGACTCTGTGACTAGCAGAGTAAACAGTGTAAATTAATTCAGATGTTTCAAAACTTTCTCATTTGTGACATTTTTCTGGCGTGCCAGAGGGCCAAATCAGTGGGAAAGAAAGTTTCAGGAAATGGCAGAAAGACAAAACTCTTTGGTTAAAGCCTCACAGTAAAGCTGCCTGTCACAAGTGGAGCAGGACAATATCTGGGTGGGCCCTTCTGAAGCTACAATACAACCTGCCCAGCATGTCTCCACCTGCACAGGGCCGAACAACACAGCAGAGGTAATCTCATGTCATCCACGGGGGTTTCAAGCTGCCATCAGGACACAGCTGGAGACCTTAAGAGATAAACAACATCCTCACAGCTGCTGGTGTTATACATTTCAGATGCCTAATTTATGTCTCGAAACTCAAAACACCAATTACACACTGTAAGTAAATCCTGATACTGCCAATAACACGTCTGATAAGAAGAGTAAACACAAGAGACTCGTGATCGAGAAACAGCGAGATTATTCGTTTCTGAAGAAACTGGACACAACAATGCTGGGGTGTTGTGTGGTTGTTTGGCAGGATGTTGGTAAACAGTTGCTAAGGTGTTGTAAGTGGTTGCTAGACCATATTGTAATGCGGTTGCTAGGGTGTTCTGAGTGGTTGCTAGGAGCCAACCCCAAAGTCTTCATGATATCCGGGTCTCTAGATAGGTCCAGCACATTATTCTCACCCGCTTTATCGCTTGCCAGGTGAAAATTTTAGATCTGATGGTTCAGAAAAATACAAGCACACATCTCCTAACACGTCCCTTGATTTGAGCTGTCAGGGTAACGGATAACTAGAATTGAGCTAATGAGATTTAACAAGAGTCCATTCAAACCCATGTGCCACAGCAATGCTAGCTCAAAACACACAGCTAAAAACAGGACAGACAGTGTTTACTGTCAGCTAAAGAAATCTAAAGGAAAGCAAGCATAAAAACAAGAGATGATGTTGAAACAAATGCTTGATTACAGGCTGGACACAATCCCACTTCAGTTCAGACCTTTGCAAAGCGGCCGACACTTTCATCATTCTCTTCTAATGGACAGAGTGAGCAAATTATCCCTCTTGGCTCTGGTCCTCACCTGAGTCTCCACACACCATTAAGATGTCAGCAAACCTAAAGGGACTCAATTGGCCTCTGCCAGCGCAGGGCAGAACCATTCTTAAAGAAAACTAGATCCTCAAGAAAATCCTGGACCCACTCCAGCACTGCATGTCCTGAGGTCACCCTGCATTCTAATGAGACAGAGAGACAGGCCAGATCTCCAGCGGCTTCAGTCCACCATCCTCCAAACTGCACTTCTCATTTCACACTCGATGTCTTTATTAAACTGCGATCTCAGAACAAGCATTTTATACATCAGATCAGTTTCATAAATCCATACGTTTATGAATTTTTACAATTTTTACTTCAAGTCGACAATGTCTACGTCTCTGATCTAATTAACTTGCGCAGGTTATTCTGAGAAATAATAAATAAAAATGTTCATCTTTTACGTTCATCTTTCAGCCTTTTATCAAATTGTAATAACTATCTCCGCCTGTAAACGGACTCTCTTTATTGGTTTATGATGTCATCAACCCCTCCCCTCCAGGCAGCTGTCATACAGAGACCACTGCTCGCGAGCCAATCAGCTACTGAAGCTTACATTCGGTTCCTGCCCCGCCATTTTATTCTTCTTGTATATTCTTCTTTATACATACAGTAAATACATCACAATACAGAGGTAAATGGGTTGAGATGCTTATAGCTCCGATTCAAAGTAAAAACTACTCAGTCTGTGAGTTTAAACCATTAGACGCATCTTATTAAAATCGAATCACAGAATAACAGTGACAAAATCTGTCATCTGGCTAACCTGGCACAGTCAGGAATGACACAGGGCAGCCCAATAGCTCCACCAGACAGTGTTTGAACAGTCTGGCTTTTAAACGTGTGGCACCATTGGTCATTTAAAGTCTCCATCATGAGGCGTTTTGGTAAATTGTTCCTGGGTTTTGTCAGGGTGCCAGTCTCAGCTTGGCAGCTAGCAGCCCAGATCTTTTTTTTGAGTGAGCAGAGAGACCCACAGGGCCACAGAGAAACACAGCACAAAGGGTCAAAGGCTCAGGTCTGCAGGGAAACCTGCTGGCTTAAAGCTCTGTACTGCCTTTCAATAACTCTGTCCCACGTCTGTGAAGTCTACGAGACCGAGGGTGTTCCGTTTGTCATGTAATGACTGATGAGGGTGCTCACCAACACCTCCCGTGTGGCTGTTATATGCCTTCGGTACAAACTTCTGATGAAGCTGGTGTGCTGCACATTGACTTAATTCATGTGACTGTGTGTGTTCTTTTCTCTTCTGACCAGATTTTACCTGAGCGAATATATTTAAAACTAAAGGGAAAAAGCTCAATTGCAGTTGCAGTGCTGTAGTTTGTTTAGCATGAAACAACATTTTACAACCCTGTTTACTCCTGTATTATGATGTATTTGTAGAGTCAAACAGAATATTCAGAGTGTGAAGAGATTTAATTGTTTTCAGCAGGAGTTGTTGAGTTTGTAAAAAGTGGCTGTTTTTCATAACAGAATAGAAACAGTGTTTTTTTATTTTTCCAACTGCTAATCCAGTTAATTGTATAACTTAAAGTCAATGAAAGAGCTTTTAAACACTTTGTGTTCCTGCTCTTGGGGTTCTCTTCACCTATCAGACTCGACTCATTTCATCAGCTCAGTAGTTCAGGTCCTGAAATGGGTGTCAGATTATTGAGACCCCTCACATGTGCCGTGTCGGGCCCCCAGGAGCAGATCTGAGCAACACTGCATCACACTGTTGTGTGAACACATCCAAGTCCATCATAAAGTTAACATGTGCAACAAAGCGTCTGTTGTCCAATCAGAATGTGTTATTCTTGTGTCAGAGATGAGATTACTTGTGCTTTAGGTTCTGCGGGTGCTACATTCTCATCTGTTGACTTCAGTTTGATTCTTTAACAGGTTTCAATTAAATACTGATGGTGTTAACAAGACACTGAAACATCAAAAAGAACCATACAGCCAATACACAAAACCTATACAGAACCTGTACATGCAGATATAGAAACCTGTACAGAACCTGTACATGCAGATATAGAAACCCGTACAGAACCTGTACATGCAGATATAGAAACCTGTACAGAATCTGTACATGCAGATATAGAAACCCGTACAGAACCTGTACATACAGATATAGAACCTGTACAAAACCTGTACATACAGATATAGAACCTGTACAAAACCTGTACATGCAGATATAGAAACCTGTACAAAACCTGTACATGCAGATATAGAAACCCACTCAGCCACAGAAGTTCTGAAGACCAAGAATGAATCTTTCTTCTGAAGATTGTCTTTAATGGTTTGTTCAGCTTTTAACCTTCACAAGATAAAAGTAATTCTACATCTTTTCTTCTCAGCAGAGTGGTGCTCATACAAAGGTGAACCCGGGGCTCACCCGGGTAGTTGCTCTGTGAGCTGTATAAGACTAACTCTGAGGTTCAGAGTAAACAATAAATTGCATAAATACTTGTTTGCTTTTAACTGTGGATTTCTGTTGATTTCTATGTGGCTTCACATGGCTTTGGTGAATTGTATTTTTTAAACTAAGAACCTAATTATTAGATGTAAAGACTATATATGAATGTACCAACTGAACCAAAAGCAAATAGCCCTGATCTTCTCTATACCAACAACAACATTAACTGTCTTTAAAAGTCTTACAATGCCTCCACGACGTACATGTGTTGGATCATAACTCCCAGCAACTCCACTGAAACAGTTTCAGATCTGCGCTATTGGAGACGTGTCTGATACACACCTGTCTCGGCGAAACTGATGATTTCCGACGTTTCCTCCTCCACTTCATTCGTGGACGCGCCGTGCCCGTCCAAGTTAGGGATCTCAACCCTCCCGTCCTCGCGCACTTTCCCGGCGTGGAGCTTCTTGAGCGCCGTGACCATCGCCGCCTTCGGGATGGAGTGGGTGATGTTCGGTCTGTTCCTCATCTGTAACCGGTTCAGAATGTGTCTTTTAACCGCCTCCAAAAAATCCACATCCATCCGCGGAGATCCGTCCGTTTGGCTGAGCCCGCAAGACGCGCAGCTCGGCGTGATGCTCTGGGTTTCGGTGTCCGGTGCCGGTGTGCTGTGGATCGCGAGGATGAACGACACAAAATAAAGCGCTTTAAACAAGAGCCTTTTCATTTTCCGTGATCAAACGACACAATGTGACGAAATGCGTGTGTTTGGAGACGAAAGCGTCGCAGTTCGTATCCGCTTTCTTTACACTTCGAAAGTAAAATAAAGTGTAAGAACTGGTCCAGCTGTAACATCCACTCTTATATCTCTGAATGTTTGCTCCACATTTTACAAAACTAAGGCAAATCAAAAGGAAAACATCCTGGAAAAGGTCGCTGTATCAGTTTTTGTCTTTGGCCACTCCGTGATGCATTCAGTACGATTTTGATGAATACCACAGTGGCAGTTTCCCGTTATTCCATCCAAATATAACAAAGTTATTTTTTAATAAAAAACGCACGAAACTAAGCAGAGGCTCTTAGATCTGTCCACTTTTACAGCCGCGAATGGCACTTTTGCGCATAAGCCCTGTGCGTCATGACATGACTGGAAAGCGCAATATTACGCGTCTTAAAACCCACAGACCAAATAAAAGGATACCTGCTCTGCTCAGTCCTAACGTATATCTTTACGTTTCTTAGTTTAAATCTTCCATGATGTAGGAAAGCGAGTGAATACAAACCAAGGAAGGAGCCTGATTTTCCCACAATATTTCCAAATTGACACTCGTCCTTTATTTTAGCTCTTTAATTGTAGGTCTCGTTCTCCTTCGTTGGACATTGTAACTTCCAATGTACGTTTCTCAGATCTTTCCTCATAGTCTTTTGCCCGCGGGATGGTCTTCGGGGAGTTTAGCTTTTGTCGCTTGCACACAGACATTCTGCCGCTTAGAGACTCTGGAAAGTTTTTATACGGGAACAGAACCACGTGGGACGGCCCAGCAACTCCAGAGGATTATTAAAGCAGAGAAACCTCAACTTTATTTACACTCCTGCCTGCAAATTATATCGGTATAAAATTTAAGAACATTTCATTAGAAAATGAATTCTCCTTTAAATAAAACCCAGTTACAGTCCCAATAGGGTTCAGTCATCAAAACTGAGCAAAACTTTAAACTGGTTTAAGAGCTTTCCTGTAGCTCAGTGGTTAGAGCATGACGTTAACAACGCCAAGGTCATGGGTTCGATCCCAGGGATTGCACATTCTCAATGTATAGTGATCGATGTGTAGTATAATGCAATGTAAGTCGCTTTGGATAAAAGCGTCTGCCAAATGCCTAAATGTAAATGTAAGAGAATGAACGTGTGAACTCGTAAGCAGGCGCCAGAGAATGTCACCTAAAAGATACAAATCTGACACTGAGAGACACAGAGCTGTGACTTTCTTAACGTCTAAAAAGATCACCATCACTGTATTTTAGAATACAGCAATAGATAAAGCAGCTTTCCATGAAACTTATTTGGACTTAAAAGTGATTAGACATAATTCTTTGAATGAAACAGTCCTGCCTGACAGTTCAGTTGTAAACTAGCGCCCCCACTCGGCAAAAACAAGTATTCATGAAGAACAGCTCTGGTCTGCATTTATAATTGTAATAAAATACATATGCAATATATACAACATAATGTGTACAGATAAATATATTGAATAATATGAAATAAACAGGAAACATAGACACAGAACACTCACTAACAACAGATAAAAAGCTAATGAATCAACCTGACATGCGCAATAAAGAATTCTGACTTTGTATAACAAAACCAAATGCCACACGTTTCAGGTCGATAGTATGACTGACAGCCTGTTCAGATATACACACTTGCGTCGCTTGTCTACCTGCATGACGTATTTCCTGTATTTTGTCCTTAAGTGTTCTGGTCGGCGTGAAGTTTGCAAGCAG
Source organism: Botia kubotai (assembly GCA_036877585.1). NCBI lineage: Eukaryota > Metazoa > Chordata > Actinopteri > Cypriniformes > Botiidae > Botia > Botia kubotai. The sequence continues at coordinate 21,239 of JAZGTI010004374.1, read as the reverse complement.
TAGCAAGCAGTACAAAACGCATATCATCTCTGCAGTCTGCACCAATAAAATGTGCAACGCTTTACGTTTCACTACCAAACCTGCGTGTGGATAATTCGTGGATAATTCGATCGGAAGCGTCACACCCCTGAACGCCACCTCGGGGATTTGTGAATACGTTATATGGCCATATATGGTGTCATGACGTCACGTAGTTGTCATTTTCCTCAAAGATGATCTGTGTTGGGCGGTACAGCAGGTCAAACGTAGAGGAACTGATCCCGGGGAAAGAACGATGTTTTAAACGACTATACAGGTGGATTAAGTAAAGGCTGGTCACATACTGAAGTTACGGTGAGTAATGTAACAGTTTGTGTTTATACTCATAACATAATGAGTTCTTTTGAACGCGCAAGACAAACCTGAAGATCTGAAGAACTTCCTCGAGCGAAGCTCCGCTCTTTCTTGTGGAAAACTATTGTGATCGACCGCTCACAGATCCAATAAGAGGGAGAGTAGACCCGGACCCGTCCGTTAGAGTGTTTGTTTGACCAATCAAGAGCCAGGAGAGGCGGGCTCCGATTATAACAACGAGGAATGGGCGGTGTCTCACGCTGCGAGATGTAAAAGTGAAAATCACTTGAAACGTTTATATTTCAAAGTTAAAAGTTTATATTGTTAAAAGTATATATTGTTGTTTTCTGAGTTTTTCACTGCTGCAGTTTCCCTTACAAAAAGTACTGCGGTAGTACCACAGTGTACTGGTGTCAGGTGATACGTGTAACTTCACCAGTACTATATTCATATAGCGTGTTTTCACGGTACACCACAGTACAGACGTGTGTGCAAATGTTGAATACTCTAGTTGGTGAGGGACTTTTCTGTTTTCTGTTCTGTTATGTTTAACAATGATCAAAACAGTTAGGGTGATAACAGTTCTCATTGCACTGAGGTTAGTTAACTGTAACTAGATTGTTGTGGCCTCTTACACTGTTATTTTCACCCTGAGTCGGTGTTTTTTATTTGCATGTTTACAGTCTTCTCTTCCTCTGTGGAAACACAAGTCATGGCAGCGAATAAGAGCAAAACTCAAAGTTCTCTGGTGCTACACAAGGTGATTATGGTGGGCAGTGGAGGTGTTGGGAAATCTGCCCTCACGCTGCAGTTCATGTATGATGAGGTGAGATCAACACGCTCTGATCTTCTGTTTCATCAGACATCTGTCACCTCAAAAAGTATTGGACGGCTAACATGTTAGAATGCATTATATAAACATCAAGCACTGACATACACTAAGGTTGTTATGTTTTAAATAATAAAAAATCAATATTTTGTCAGAATTAGGACAAAAAGTGTTTATACACTTGTCAAACAGGTTGTCAGACATGAGCTAAACGTGTGCTTCCTCTTCTAGCACACATGTGAGAACCTGAGGGGAACTAACTTCTTAAATCCACTAAAAATCACCTTGACAACCATTTATAAACCTTTACATGACGTATAAAATAGTTCAGAAAAGTAAAGTTTGTTGTGAGTAAAACTTCAGCATCATTTGTTTGCAGGCGACACTTGCTTTGATATTTTGTTATTTAATGTTATTTGATGTAAAGACAATCTGACATTTAAAACTATTTTAGGGAGCAAACAGTATGTTCACCTACATCAGTTTAAGATGATTTATTTGAGAATGTCACTCTTTCCTTTAGTTTGTGGAAGACTATGAACCGACCAAAGCTGATAGTTACAGAAAGAAGGTGGTGCTGGACGGAGAGGAAGTGCAGATTGATATTCTAGACACGGCGGGGCAGGAGGACTATGCTGCTATCAGAGATAACTACTTCCGCAGCGGAGAAGGTTTTCTTCTGGTCTTTTCCATCACAGAGTCGGAGTCCTTCAGCGCCACATCAGAGTTCCGGTGTGTTTTTCTGCTCTGCATGTGTGTGATAGAATCTCAGTGAGTGCTCAGCACATTCTCAGAGACGCAGAGAGATGTTATCACTGCTGTGTTGTCCTGCTCACAGCCACACATGAGAGTGAAACTGTCAGACTTTCAACACCAGCAAAGCGTGGTGAGCGTGTATTGGTGAGCGTGTGTTGGTGAGCGCGTGTTGGTGAGCGCGTGTTGGTGAGCGCGTGTTGGTGAGCGCGTGTTGGTGAGCGTGTGTGTATAGTCCTGGTATTCATTATGTTATGAGGTTTTTAAAATCTGAAATAGCAGAAAGTTTTCTGTGATGGTTAGGTTTAGGTGTAGGGGGATAGAATATACAGTTTGTACAGTATAAAAACATTATGTTTATGGAATGTCCCCATAAGTGAGTTTGCGTTACTGTGGAATGGTAATATTAATGTTTACAGCTGTGGTAAATTAAACGTTAATGTAAATGTTTTCTGGTGTCTACAGAGAGCAGATCCTGAGAGTTAAAGCAGAGGAGGACACAATTCCTCTGTTACTGGTGGGAAATAAATCAGATCTGGAGGACAGACGTCAGGTGTCTGCAGACGAGGCTCGAGCCAAAGCTGATGAGTGGACCGTCCAGTATGTGGAAACTTCAGCCAAAACTCGAGCGAATGTTGATAAGGTGCCGACATTCTAAACCCTGTTTGAAAGAATACATGATTCTTTTTAAAGTTGAATGCTTTTACAGTCTACAGCTTGTCTTTACACACTTCCTCCCTAGAAAATTCTGTCATTCATCTCCTCTTTATTTGAACACAGAATCACATGTCTGGTCATTTCTTAGAACTTCTGACACTCTGTGAGTTTGAGTGAAAATGGACGTTGTTTTATTTCAGGTGTTCTTTGATCTGATGAGGGAGGTGCGGGCGAAAAAAATGTCTGAGAATAAAGAGAAGAATGGAAAGAAAAGTGGCAAGAAGAAGAAAAGCCTGAAGGAGAGATGTGTGCTGCTCTGAGAACTTCATCTTCTGGACTGAGAGCATCTCACACACTTCTCTCACCTCCACTGTTATTGTTGCCTAAGAAATAAGAGCAGAACTGTGGTCCACTACCTGCAGAACTCTCCAGCACCTTCTGAATGTCTGTATGTTCTCCAGTGCCTCCACTGTGATGTCAGATCATGTCATTATGGAACTCCAATCAGAAGATTATGGAGGATTTTTTTAAATATCCAGTCTGTGTAGCATTTCTACAGTCATGTTATCATCACTTACTGAATTGATAGCATGTTTATACCTGCTCACAGGCACAATGAATATTCACTATGCTGATTTCATAGAACTATATTCATCAAAGCAAAACTGAATAAATATCTGCATAAATTGTTCATACATTGTTCTTATGTAAATTGAATTCAGTGCAACAATTTACATAAGAAATTTTTACTAATGATTTACACAGAAATATTTTCTAGTCATTCTTTTTTCCCTCCCATTTATCTCTAGCAGAACTGGTTCTCTGCACATTTTGCTTTTTATAATAATTACTCTTTTTTTATCTCTCTTGACCTTTTTGAAGATTCTGATGATCATATGTTTATAATTAAGCCACTTTTCTGTATGTCTGTTTTATTTACTTTATATATGTTACGTGTCCCTGTGTTTGAACATAATGTAGTTCTGGTGATGTCATGCACTGCTTCCCTCATAAATACTGTTTGACATTAGAATCAGTCTTATGTTGAAATTAATTTTCTTAAAGTAACCAGATTGTTCAATATTTCTGCAGAAATTTCAAAGTGCAGATCCATGCACACTTTAATATCTGATATTGTCCCCGATTAAAGGCAAAAGTGAGGAGTGATGTTACACGTTACACTGATGTTACACACTCCTCTGCTACACTCTCAGTCTGTAGTTTCCTGTAAGAGAAAGAGTACAAAGTTGTAGTGCACAGTATGAGTATAGATAAACTTGGATGCAGCAATGGTGATGTCAGTGTTGAAACAGGAAAAGCCGGAATGTTTCTGTGGTTTGATGACCTCCGGAATTCTGACAAAGGACCAGCAACAGAGCAGTAAGACTTTATGGGAGCTGTAAACTGTAACCGGAGGTAATCAGTCACCTTGATTTTCAACGTGAGAAAGAATCTCTTCAGCCTTTAACACCCCACTGTAAAACTTGTGATGAGCTTTACTTCCATGTTCTCTGGTTAACTTTTTTAAACACTTACATAAACAATGTGAAGATGTTCAGAGTTCAAGACAAACATTCTGGATGCTGCAAAAACAACACAAATCACACAGAGTTCTAATAAACAGACACACCATGTTTTGTGTTTGGAGAAATCATAATATAAATTCTAATATGGATTTATTTAATTCTGCAGATTTTTAAAAAATTGCAAAACAGCAGAGGCATGAAACCCTCAAGCACCTGCCATGTGAATCACTCACATTTGAGCTTTTGATAGAACAGGCGGACTGTGCGATTGCAGTTCCGTCTATCACCTGCAGATATAGATCTCACACAGACATTCCTTGTACACACACATTAGTATTAAATCACTTGTTTGGCAAATGACCCCCCTAGTAAATAAATGTATGTTGCACAAGCAATATTAAAGTATTGCTTTATTTATCGTAGAAATTTCAAACGTTATAATAGTTTGCATAAGACTCACTGTTGTCCTGCAGACGGCGCAGTTTGCTGCAGATGTCAGATCAAATCCATTCACATTGAAACGCGATGCTTCGCTGGTGCTTTTTTGTCAGAAAGCTGTAATCAAGGCTTACACACAAGTGGTGATGCTATTTCATGTTGGCATACCACATACTAGTGTGATGTTTCTGGGATAACATTTAGGCATTTGGCAGTTAACAAGTTAACATTTTTGGCAGTTAATCGAAAGCTAATTTAAAACGTAACTAATGATTACTGACCCGTCATTATTGTGTTCTTGTGCAGGATACCTCCAATTCAGGTTAATTTTTATTTTATTGCATTTTCTGTCATTTCTTAGGCGCACCCTGCTGTGACTTTTATTTTAAAAAGTAGCCAACGTGGCAGCCATCTTTAAAGGTGTCTCTCACAGACTGTGGCTTCACACAGCTGAATATATTAAGCCTCTAATAACCGGTATTTATATTCATCGGGCGTCATTGTTTGTTCACCGCCTCTTATATAAAAACAACAACCACCATTCGCACCTGTGTCGAAAGAGCATCAGATCCTGAACCCAGCATAAGAAGTGCGTGTGTTTTCATTCTGATGAGGATATTATTGGATGGCGTTATAGAGATCATCTCCGCTGCCCCGGTGGATTTAGATAAGGATTTTCCCTGTTTGGGATTTTGTCATTGCCAGAGACGGAAAACCCAGTTGGACTGACAGGTAAAAAAAAGACATTGTTTCTGTTAAGGTTTTGATGAATTAGACTTGCATTTGCATATGTGCTTATTAATTCGTGGCTGTTTGGCGCAGTTTCTGTGGATCCGTTCCATTATATCATCTGCGCTTGAATGTTACATTGTGTCACTGGATCTGTCATTCATTCATTCATACCGCGACAAACACTCGCATTACTGTACACTTTATTTTACGCGATGTGTTATTAGAGATCCTGTTTATTTGTGGTTATAGGCCCGCATTGATTTACTAAATATAACGAATAATCCCAGAAACCACACACACGGCTCACAAATACGTTGTGTAACACACCAGTCTGCGCTCATCCACTGGTCAAACTGGAGGACAATTTCTTTATTGTTTTAACGCGTCTCTCTCTTTCATTCTCTCTCTCTCTCTCTCTCTCTGTCAGTAATATATTTTCTCCAGCATTCCTTCAGTTTGTCGCGGTTATGTTGAATTCACGCCCAGTTTTTGTGTTGTTACGCGGATTACCACAGACATCGGCAATAATGAAAACTATGCGATCGTGTTACTGAACGAGTTTATATTACTGTGAATCCTAATTTTCCTAATTAAAATTTTATATCCCGTCGTCTGGCGAACATGATCCAGTCCAGTTCGTTTAGTTAAAGGTTATACTGGTTCTGTATTTCACCTCCTGTTTGACTGAATTAGCGCTCATACAGCGACAGTAACGTTGCTTTGAATTAATGTATTCTTATATTCTTTTTAATAACATTTGTTTTCTGGAGGTTTGCTGAATGTCACCTTCTTTGAGACGTCACGCAGCTGCAGGTGTTTGTGGATGTATTGACTGTCAGAGGAGCACAGACACAGTTTTTCATATTTGCCTCCTGCTGTGTTTGGTTTCTCTTATTAACATGAATTTGTATGTGATTTAAACAGCTGGGATCTTTCTTCTGTGTGTTGCTGTTGGCAAACTCATATGTATATATATGTATATACCAGCTGCTTTACAGGAATGAACATAAATCACATCACATTGATGTGTGAGCAGGTTTCACTCTCGGTACTTTCTATAATTTCTGTAATAACTTCTAAAACTGACAGGGGTGCCAGCTCACACCAGGCTGCTGTGGTTTCGTTTTGAACAGCCCCGGGCTGGTAATTGATCGGTTGATGAGCTCCTGTCATGTTCTTGAGCCAGACACTTAACCTCAGGGTTCTCCAGGAGAACGGAACCAGAGTGTTCTGTTAGTCCCTTCGACTAAAGGTAGCCAGATGATAAATGTAAGATGTTTGTGTCAATAAAACCGTCAGTTTTTACAGGTAACATTTCCTATACTTCTGCATTCTTGGTTTGTTGTGGTGTTTTATTTGAAGCATAAGATAAACGGCTGATTTGAAGTCATGAGTGTGTACTGCATAAACAGACGTGACGTTACTCGGTGTCTCAGAGCAGCTCGGATTCGAGGCTCTGCTCTCTTTTTCTTAAAGCTGAGATGACATTTGAAATGTTTGTCCAGAAGCAGATGATGAAGTTTATGAAAGTAAATCGCACCGATGACCTGGTCAGGTGACCTGATCTTCACATTTTAGGACCAAGATTTTATTATGCTCTGAGTAAGTTGAACATTTCTGAACATCATCTCGTGTCATCTACATGATGTGCAGTGTGCAGTGTGTTTGTTGAAACTGACAACTGGGTGCAACATAACATTTATGCAACCAATGAGTATGGGAACTCTTTTATTGCAGTTTTGTTTGGTGCCTCTAGTGTCAGAAATTTTACACCTCCCCTTGAAATATATTTATGTTTCATTAAAGTAATAATTTATTTTTTGTTAATTAAAATGGTTTCACATTAAAGCCTGTCCTGAAACCTGAAGCTGCTTTGTGTCTTTTACGCTTTTCTCTTTGGCGTAACTTTTCCTCACCTTTAAAAACACTGTTTTATTTTTTTAACATTTGAAACCAATTTAATGCTTGACTGTGTTTGCCTGCCGGGTATCAGGACAGTGTGAATGTCATTTAGTGATATGCAGAAAGAGGATCAATATACACCAGCCAATGAGGTTCAGGCTATGGTACATTGGCCAATGAGGAAACACACAGACGTACACAGAGGAGAAACAATGTCAGAGTCTCTAAGCAGCGCTAATAATAATGACATCAGAACTGTCGAACCCCAGTTCATCCTCCTGTGTTTCCTGATGCTCTGAGGTTCAGTCAAACTAACATCCTGCTGTAGCTCCAGCTGTTTGTCAAAATGAAGTCTGTGTTCTTAAAACAGACAGATATTGAGGCTCAGGCCTGTGCAAATGAAACAACACAGCCGGTTTAGTTATTGAGGGTTGCAGCTAAATCATTTTTTGCATGTTCCAGACTTCAGCATAGAGTTTACAGAAGTTTCACCTGTAGGTCCTTGTCCCCCCCCTTTTTTCTTAGGTTTTTAAACACAAAAGTATGTTTTGTTTTTTATGTGTATGCTAGCATATGATTGTATGCTGTAAACATTTCATGTGCTGTATGTTCCACTTGACCGCGAGCATAAACGCAGACACTCAACGCAGACACTGGCTTGCCATCTTGTGGACTCGCTAAATAAAGACTTTTTGGTTTGTTCAAATCTTAACTTGTTTGAGCTCTGTTTGTAATGGAAAAATTTGTAATAGCAATGTGCTACCCACCCCTAAACCATGACCCCCAAATCACTCAAACTTTCCATTTGTACTTTGTGTCCCCACCAGTGAGTGTGATAAACACAAATTCCCTCAGTTCGGAAGGCCTGTCTAAGTGTGTGAGCTAGCAGAGGGTCTGTTCGGGTGAGATAACCAGCAGGCGCCCTGTGGGTCTGGTCACATGACACGCCGCAGTGTGGCTGTCAGATGCAGCTGCGCAGACGGCTGATGTGATGCCTGTCAGCGTCTGATCTCACTGCTGCGTCATGCTGTGTGCATGATGTTTGTGACCGAGCTTCTCAACAGCTGATTAGCATTTAAAAATGCGCCACATTTCTGTTTTGATAGGATGGGAAAGTGATAAAAATTAAACTCTTCTATTAAAGTCACATCCACAGTGTCCCATTGATTGTTTTTGGCTGCACTTGTTCTTACAGAATGTACAACATAATAACAGTCGAGACACAGACCCTGTTCAGAACCGTCAGTTACAATATTGCCAGTGTGGAGATGTTTGTGTGTGTGTTAGTGAATGTGAGAGTGTTTGGATTCCTAACTCGTATGTTGCTTAACTTCACAGAGTTTATATCAAAGCTGTATTGATCTATAATTCAACAATCAATTAGAAGGAAATATTTTTCTATGAACACTGCAGCTGGACGCACTACTGTGGACTGTTTGAACTTTATATTTATTTGTATATTTTGTTTCATTAGAGCAATCACAATCAAATGAACCGACATGTTTGTTATAGATTGTGATGCTGACTGGAGTTCAGTGGAATCATAATAAAATCCAGAGTTTATTTTCTGTTTACTTGAACATGAATAGAAATACAGATCATGATTATAGTGGCAGTTACTCACACCTTCATTTCACATTCTTTAGAAGTTGATCAGCTGTTGATGACTAACACACACACGCACTTGTGTTACGTGGAGGTATTGTTTGGTCACTCCTTTTCTGTGTTAATGGCAAACAAAATGAATTCCAGGCCGGTCTCAGTTTTGGAAGACAAGCATCCTTATTATTAGTATTACTCATAACTGGAGTTAGTGATGCGAACAAACAGTATGACAAACTAACATTAAACCTTTGAAGGGGCAGTTGTGGCCTACTGGTTAGTGAGTTGGGCTAGTAATCAGAAGGTTGCTGGTTCGATTCCAGCAGTGGGGGGGCAACTGAAGTATTGCAACCCCCCCACTGCTGGAACCCCCAAGGCTTCCCGGGCACAGTAACGTGCTGCCCACTGCTCCGGGTGTAGGCGTGTTCACGACTTAAAAATGAAAATGAAAGCATAAAAATGAAAAAAAAACAAAACAAATAAATCTGGTTATGAGTCAGACTTTTAACCAGCAGGTCATAGGTTCAGGCCAGCAGCTGAGGTGCTCCTGGTTAAAGCATCTTACCCACGATTGCTCCCCGGGTGTGTGTTCAACAAGTGCCAGTGTGTGTGCACTAACTGGATGGGTTAAATGTGTGTTACTGTGTTACTGGCCACTACTTGGCCTGCATGTCATTCTAGAACTGTAGATATCAGCAGATCAGGGTGTAGAATTGCGTCTCAGGAATTTTCTCAGAGGCGTTGTGACTGCTGAGATCAGATCATTACCACAGATCTTTAACTTTACGTCTGTCCACACGACTCTGATAGACGACCAGCTGAGCTTCAGAATATTGATTGTGTTTTACTGTCAGACTTTATGAAGTACTTTCAGAAGGTTCCAGTGGGAGATGTGTGGCGAGATGTCATTTCATTACTTCAGTCAGAGGGATGTTCTGCAGACCTCGTGATGTTGTTGAGATAACTCCATTAACTCTATAAACGTGATGCTGAACATTACTGAATAAATGAAATTATCTTCAGTTATTCATAATTTAATAGTTGATGTTAGGGTTAGATGTTAATCAGAATAAAGTGTTTGATAGTAATTATTGATGTGTTCTGAGTCTTATAGAAATATTGATCGAAATGTGGAAAACAAGGGTTGACCATCAGATCTCTTCACAGTGATGATTAATAGAGTTTGACAGTGTCAGGATCACATAGAACTTTTATTAAACTGCGGTAATGTAACTTTGTTTATTACTTTATAATTAACTGCTGCTGTTTTCCTTCAGTCACAACACAAGCGTTACACACACAGTTATTTTTTGAACAGTTATTTTTTTAGTAAGGTTGATGTAATTGTATTTGAGTTCTGAAACCTCACAATGTCTCACTAAAAGGTAAATACATGAACATACCACAGACAAAGCTTCTTCAGTAACTAAATGTTTGTTTTTTTGCCTTTGTGTGTGTGTTTTACACAATGGAGAGCTATGATATGGCCTTTTTCGGTAGTGAGAGTATGTGCGTGTGTTGAGTTGTTCAGTAATTGAATTTGAATTCAATTAAATTTGAATTCAATTGAATTTGTGTTGAGATGCAACAATATGATTTTCATGACACTGATATAGTGACTGAAGATTTAAGTTTGTGAATGAAAAATGTACTTAAAAATGTCAGTGGTGCTGTCACCTAAATATGTAACTCTAAATATGAATAAAACACTACCCTAGAAAACACAGTAATGAAGGAACACACAGTTATCAAAGTTGTTGTTCACTGACGTCTCTTGTCAGATGTGTTCGCTTCTGTTCTCACGTCTGTTTTATCTCCACATCTCGTATCGTGTCGTCTCTTAGCTCCCTTGATTCTTTGAAGGAGGAGAAAATAGAAACATTCTTTTTATAACAAAGTAGGTCAGTGGTTTCAACATAAATAAATAAACCTAAAATCAGTATGAATTATAGAAGTTTTTCTGCCATTGTAACGGAACATTCCTGCTAAAGTTCTGTGCTTGAACCAAACATCAGCAACAAATCTTCCGTTTCTCCTTTACATGTGCTGGATTATATAATCCAGTAAATCTGGGTTTGTGGGGTTTTTGTTCCTCTTTTTTTGTTTTCCAAAGATACATGCTGTAGACTGTTAGTAGCAGGTTAGACTAGTAGCTAACATTGGCTAATATTACCCAGCTAACCTGTGAAACTCGATAATGAATGTTATGGAGTGCAGCTTTAAGAATGGTTAGAAAGGAAGTCTAGGTAGACAGCACACTAGGGTTCGTGACAGAGAACTGTGACTGTGGGTCTCTGTAGCAGAACAATTTACCGCAGTGCTGCTGCAGCTCGACCTTACCTTTTTCTCTCTCTCTCTGTCTCTCCCTCTCTCTCTCTGTCTGTGCTGTGGGGTTGGATCAGGTCTCTGTTCTTCAGATCTGATCCTGCCGCAGGAGCGAGTCCAGTCTTCCTCTGCTGTATTTGGCAGGGACTCGTGATGAAGGCACAATCTGTTTCACTTCCTTCTCTAATCCAGAACTGATCTGTGCTGTGGACATACAGAAAGACCGCAGTGTTGATGTGTTTGTGTTTCAGATTATGATCAACTGAAGGCTTAACACCAATTTAACTGCACACAAGTGCCTTTGGCTGCAGACCACAGCCTAGTCTTGACTGGTCTGGTACAGCTTCATCTGCCCAAAAGTTGCATGTAATATGAGGGATTCATACTTCTGGGGATTTGCAGCAACGATGCGGCCAGTGATAAACACAAAAGAAGATATTTTGAAATATGTTTGTAACCACACAACAATAGCACCCAAAACCACTGAGATGTTTCTGAAAATATCGTTTGTGTTCCACAGAAGAAAAATTGGTACAGGTTTGAAATCACATGAGAGGGAGTAAATGATGGGAAATGTTTACTTATGGCTGAGCTATCCCTTTAAAACCAGTTTAATCTTGTGAGTCGCTGGATAAAATGTTTATTTTCTTGAGCTTTGCTTCGTTCTTCCCCCCCAATATCATTAGCAACTAAACAATCATCTTTCTTTGGTTTAAAATAAATAACACATCCCACACACTCTCACAGTACTGTATATTAAAGACAAGAACAAAATAAGCTCTCCCTAGTGCATACAGTCAGTTTTTAGAGAGCTGGTGTAGAATAATCTGTTTTAGTGCTTTTGGAACAGGCTGTATAGATTTCCCATGATTCTTGCCAAGGTTTCTGCAGCGCTGGGACTCGCTGGCAGAGTTTTTGAGCAGGTGAACGCTGGGCTGAGTCTGTCGTTTGCCTTCAAACGGAGGTAAGATTTTGGATGCTCATCAAACGAGTGTCTCGTGTTCCATTGCGTCAGAACGGTCTGTATTATATAATGCCCCCCCAGTATGAGAGCGAGAGACTGGACTGGTTTTATGTCTGCTGTCCCGGTATTAAGAGATTTCTATGTGGATAAGAATACTGTATAAGATAATGGAGAATGATGGAGGTGTCTACTCAACAAACGCATGTATGCACACGTCTTGCTTATATGCATTGGTCTTTCGGACAAATGAAGCTTTTTATCATGTGGTTTCTAAGAAAATATAACATTTCAATTAACATATCTGGATCTTTCAGATGTAAGTGCCGGTGTATGTATTTAAGGTTTGGTTTTACAACTACAAATACAAAAACTTTCTGTTTTTGACGTCATTTTCTAGCTGCTGTGGTAAACAGCAGCCACTAGATTAAGGGTCTAAATCAGATCCAGATTCAGTGTGAAGCAGTTTCTGATGTTAAACAGTCTGCTTGAGTGCTGGTGTTTCTGCTGTGCTTCAGTAATGTTCCTGGAGATGCTCTCAGAAACTGTATTGGGTTCTAAGGGGTTCTTTGCTTGTTTTGTTTTTTTCTTAGGTTCTTTAGCATGATGTTGCAGTGATCGTGGTGAACTTCCGATGGTGATGATGGGGATTTTTGGGAACCAGGTCTGCTCGGGTCAGGCCTGTTATAACAACTCTTCCAAAGACTACTGCTACTCGGCCCGGATCCGCAGTACTGTCCTGCAGGGTTTGCCCTTCGGAGGGGTTCCCACTGTCCTAGCGCTTGACTTCATGTGCTTCCTGGTAAGTCACACACTGTGAAGCCTCTTCGCACTGCCTGAAGAAAGATCTTAATACTTGATGCACCAGGATCAGTGTTTTAGCAGAAGAACTTCATGTGATTTATTTTCTTGCATTGAATATCTAGCAGTGATCTTCTGGTGTCTTGAAAGACAAACCCAGTCTAAGCAGTCAATTCAGACCATCTGATTTAATGAGTCATACAGTGTGATGAGAAGCATTTAGGCTGATCTTCATGTCTGATCATGTTATTGGAGAGCCTGTTTTGTTTTATTTTCATGGAACAGAAATGCAGGTTCTTGTTTGACCCTCTTCCAGTTTGATCAGAATAAAATCCACTTGATCGGTCTGGATGGTGAATATTAAAGTGACCTTGCATTATATACTGCATGTAGATGTGCAGTTACAGTCTGTCTGTCGCAGTTATTTACTGTACTTGCGCAGTTATATACCTGGTGTTCCACCCTCTTGACCCACATTCATGCTGATAAATGCAGGTCAGTGTGAAGCAGAAGCTGGGTGAGATGAATCTGTGTGTAAAACGACTTTCCTCTGAAGAGTAACATGAAGAGAGGAAGATTCATGCTGTTAGAAACAAAAAAGCAACATTTCTGATGAATCAATAATCTCTCTCTCTCTCTCTCTCTCTCTTTCTCTCTCTCTCTTTCTCTCTCTCAGGTTCTTCTGTTTGTGTTCTCTATCTTGAGGAAGGTGGCGTGGGATTACGGTCGTCTGGCTCTGGTTACTGATGCTGACAGGTAAACACAGAAACTGTCACTCAGGATTTGATCGATGGGTTTCATTTTTATCAACTAGATAAAATCAAATAGAATATCAAATTCAGATCAAATGGAATAGAATCACAGGCATAAGTAGACAATGTCTTCAGCAGTCGCTAACGGCTCTCTGCAATATTCACACATTTATTGCCTTTTGTTCATGCTTTTGTTTAATTTTGGGTGTTTTTTTTTTTTACTTGATTTTTCTGATTTAGTCGAACTAAAGACGATGTGTGATGATGTTCTTGAGCGCTCAGAATTTAATAATGTGGTGCCTGTGGTGAATTTAATAACGTGTGTTTGGAAGACACATTTCTGTTAAATAAATGTCATTAGCCTGTATTTGCTAAGTGAGGTGTAGGAGTGTCTACATGCTAAATTTAGAGCGTTATAAATAACAGCATCTCTGTGAGGTTCTGCCCAGTTTGCCTCGCACACAGAAAATGTCTCCTATGCATCCTCACACTTTCTCCTTTAGCTTCTAGAGATGCCACACCTTGAAAACCAAAAACCGTCATCATCTGCTGTCATTTCCTTGCAGGGTTTTGTCAGGGAAGGAAGTGAATTAAAGCCCCTCATACATTCTGCTGTCTTTGTGCTCCTTCACTTTTCTCCCGTCTGCAGACGTGGAAGCCAGAAATATTCTCACCACTTACATTCTGTTGAATCTATCAAGTGTTTTTTTGCTGCTTATTAATGTTGCCTGAAATAGCCTGAGATCTTGTAAGAGCATGCAGTTTAGTTTGGTGTTACTAATTATTAAACACAGTGGTACGACTGAGTTACATGCATGATGATGATGCAGCTTTTCATCTTCAGAAATGTTAATAATGTTAATAAATTAAATAGGTTTGAAGCCTGTTTTTGTGCTTCTGTGATGTTTTTGGTCACAGGAAATAGTGTTTTGATGAGTTTCCTGTTGGAATCGCACTGCTGATTGGCTCTGTTAAATCTGTCTTTGACTTTCTTTGTTTCCAGTATTTCTTTCTTCATACAGTCACACACTCACTCTCTCTCTCTTTCTCTCTCTCTCGCTCAGTGACATCTGTGCCTAAAGGCTATTTAAACTGGATATTGATTACTGGAGATGGTTGTGTTTCTGGACCAGTTTCTTGCTGACTGTTCAGTGTTCAGAAAACTGTAATTACAGTGAAACACTCCAGAGAAAAGAGACGCCTGATGGCTAATTCTGTGTTTACACAGATTCTAATTTACTCTCTGATGGACGTGTTTTGTCCAAACATCCTCTAAATAGATCATTTCAGTAATGAGAGTTGGATGGTAAAGTGTCATGGAATAATGTCAGTAAAACAGGATTGATTGTCTTAATGCAAAGTATTATTTCTTTTTTTGGATTAAAGTTTATCATCGTTCAGTTCTGATGTCACACTTGATGTCACCACAGCTGGGCATCTGATATCTGCAGTCACAAAATAATTATTGTTTTTGATAATCTGATTTTCCTTTAAGCTTATTTTTTTCCCCTTTTTTTATCTTCTGAAGACAGAAGAGAAGATTCAGTGGTCTGGAGGAACGCGAGTAGTATGTTCTTTATGTTCTTTAAAAAGTTCCTCTGAACTCTCACCAGTTTCTTCTGCTCACTGATGAACTAACTGCTGATGTCTTCTGGTGAACTAGTGTTTGTGTGTCCTGATCTTTGTTTGTCCAGGTTCTTTAATTTGAACCTTTTCTAACACATCACAGGGGCCTCATGGTGCTCAGCTTCAGAGATGTGTGTGTGTGTGTTTTGGGATTAACTTCTGTCCTGAATGTTTTCTCTCAGTGCTCACCGAATATTAATTTTCCTCCGGCCTTGAGTATGTTTGTGTGGCTTTTCAAAGGATCTCTAACACATGGGTGTGAATAACTGTCTGTGGTTTGTGTGTTTTTCTTTGACGTTTGTTATGCGACTACAGTACGAGAAAAGAGAGGCCTAACTATGAACCAGTACACAGGTAACTGAGCTGTACCGTGTGTGTCCCTGATCTGCTGTGACCCAGAGAGTAAATTCAGCGAACACCCTGTGATTTACCCCAGCTGTGTGACCGTAAACGGTGACAGTAGTGATGTTTTGATAGCAATGTCAACCTGGTAACTGTAGATGGATGTGCTCACACACTCTCACACACTCTCACACACTCTCACACACTCTCACACACTCTCACACACTCACACTCTCACACACTCACACTCTCACACACTCACACACTCACACACCCTCACACACACACACACACACTCACACACACTCACACACACTCTCACACACTCTCACACTCACACACACTCACACACACTCTCTCACTTACGTGCTCACACTCTCTCTCTCTCACACACACACACACACACACAGAGTTCTGGGCAAATGTTTCCTGGTATGATGTTTGTATGTGGGCAGATTATGAAGGATATTTTAGTCAGTGACATAATCAGGTATCTCTCTGCTTTGTTGAGTTTGGGGAATGTTTTCAGTGTTTAGTTGTTTTAGTATCTGAGGGAAATGTGTGTTACTGCTGGATTATCTGGCTGAAGCTGATAAATGTTTCATATCCCATCAGCTTAGATCTGACTGACCTACATTTGCATGAGTAGAGAATCTGATATTCACAGAGCTGAGCATTCAGATGTTCCAACAGTCCAGTTTGACTCATTTCAGAATAACTTCAAACATCCAGTTTGGCTGTAGAGCTGCCTCAGTGACTCCAGTACCAAAATTTCTTACTCCTGGTATTTCTCTTTTCCTTTTTCTCTCTGTATGTGTGTGTGTGTATAGTGTGGCTTCAGCTCTGCATTCTGAAACGCCGGACCGTTATGAACGTCTGACCTCTGTGTCCAGCTCTGTGGAGTTTGAACAGAGAGATAACGTAAGACCTGTCAATAACTCTTTCCCCTTCTCCTCTGGCTCCGCCCTATGTGCAGTCACAGCTGTTTTACTGTTACGTGTGTGTACGTTTTCTGTCCTGTCATATAATGATTCTAAGAGTGTTAGAATCAGCTGATATGCCTACAAAGCTTTTTATCAATGACAAACTAATAACTGTTTAGTTATTAGCTTTCCTGTAGCTCAGTGGTTAGAGCATGGCGTTAACAACGCCAAGGTCATGGGTTCGATCCCAGGGATTGCACATACTCAATGTATAGTGATCAATGTATAGTATAATGCAATGTAAGTCGCTTTGGATAAAAGCGTCTGCCAAATACCTAAATGTAAAACTGTGTTTTTCAAGCAGTTTCCACCAAGAAGTTTTGCGTTTAAGTTTCCAGGCTGATTATAGAAGCCATTTGGACTATTTATGTCTGTAATTTATTTTAATAATTTGGCAGTTTGATGCTAACGTACGTTAACAACAAATAGTGTAAACCACATCTCCAGATACTTGAGCTTAGTGTCAAAATGACAAAAACACACATTTAGTGTAGCAGAATTCACACTGATAGTCAAAAGTCTGACATCAAAGTAACTTGTGTGTCTGTGGCACCTATTTCTAATAGACTCGTGGGCTCTTTCAGTCCCTGTGGACTCATTGATTTTTCCATGGAACACTGACCACACGTCAACTTTAGCTCGGCTCTGAAAGA
Source organism: Botia kubotai (assembly GCA_036877585.1). NCBI lineage: Eukaryota > Metazoa > Chordata > Actinopteri > Cypriniformes > Botiidae > Botia > Botia kubotai. Next base: position 4,024 of record JAZGTI010004374.1, on the reverse strand, counting down.
GGAGGCCATAATAGAGAGCAATCACTTTCTCCATCATTTGGTTTTAAATCACAGGAAGTTATGAAGCAGCACTTCCTGCTCATTCCCGCTGTCCTTGAACATCCCCTGAAGCCCTGAGGAGAAAAAATTCCTGATCCAAACATTTATTTTTGCGAACACAAAGACACATTACAAGTATTGAGTTTTTTTTGTGCACATAACTCACTAATGAAATAATGAACCAGAGGAAGGACAGTCCATGTCAGTCTTTCTGACAAACTTTCTACAGAAACCCCAGAGGAGCAAATACACACATATTCACACACACATATTACAAGGTGAAGCTACTGTGTGATTTTTATTTATTTTTGCTCTGAATCAGTCAGTGTGCGGGAGAGACAGATGTTGGGTCTGGTGAGTGTGTCAGACGTACGACAGAAGAAACGTCACTTGATGTTTTAGCACAACATGAGTTGTTTTTAGTCAGTCAGTGACATGTGTTTTCAGTCTGTTCTCCAGCTTCTTAAGAGATCAGAGCAGGACATCAGCATCTTCTGTCTGTCTTCACCTGAATTCACCTGTGATCCTGTCAGAGAAATGTCTCTCCCCCACTCCCTCACTCTCACTGACTGGATGAGTGTTTCACAGGACTGGACGCTCAGAGAAAAAGATCAAAACCCTAAATCCTACAAAATCTGTTATGCATAATACATTGTGTGTGTGTGTGTGTGTGTACGTATCTGTATGTGTATTGAGTTTTATGTTCTCTGCAGGGTTTCTGCTCCTGGTTGACGGCCATATTCAGAATAAAGTAAGTGCTGGTTTGTCTGTTTAATCTCAGATTAACAGCAGATTTATGTTGTCACCTGCTCTACTGTCTTCTGTACTCCATAATCTGTACTACATTATCTGTACTCTTTACTCTATTATCTGTACTCTGTATTTCATTATCTGTACTCTGTATTTCATAATCTGTACTCTGTACTTCATAATCTGTACTCTGTACTTCATAATCTGTACTCCATAATCTGTACTACATTATCTGTACTCTGTATTTCATAATCTGTACTCTGTACTTCATAATCTGTACTCTGTACTTCATAATCTGTACTCCATAATCTGTACTCTGTATTTCATAATCTGCTCCACACTAAACTGTATTCTGTTCTACTGTATTCCCTGTGATTTCTGACTTTTGTGACTCTGCAGAGACGAGGAGATCCGTGAGAAGTGTGGAGAAGATGCTGTTCATTATCTGTCCTTTCAGAGACACATCATCGGCCTGCTGGTGGTGGTTGGAGTTTTATCTGTGGGCATCGTTCTGCCAGTCAACTTCTCAGGAAACCTGCTCGGTGAGTCCCGATCACATGATCAGGACTTAATCAGAGATGAAATGACTGTATGTGTTTGCTTGTTTTCTTTGGGTGGTTTGTATGTCTGATCAGTGACGCTTTTGTGTTCTGTTGCAATTTCTTAAGACAACAGAGGCTGGCGAGTAAATGTTATTTATTCAGTCTGTGTTTATCTCATTTAGCTCTGGTGAGTGTTCATTTCTGAGGCAGGTTGTAGATCAGAGATGCTATTTTTAAGATCTTTCACTTGAAAGAGAAGTGATTTTCCTCAGTGATTTTATTGGTATTTGCATCAAATGTTGAAGACAAAGTGGGACAGAATCAACTCCCCTTATTATCCAGCTACATTCTTTATTGTCTGTCTGTCTCTCTCTCTCTCTCTCTCTCTCTCTCTCTTTCTCTTTCTCTCGCTCTCTCTCTCTCGCTGTGTGTCTGTCTCTCTCTCTTTGTGTCTGTCTGTACACACACAGAGAGAGAGAGAGCGTAAACTCAACCCATGTGTTTACATTAATATCATGTCTTGTGATGCTGCAGTAAATGCAACAGTGTTGCATGAAACCGAGCGGTTGGTTGTATTATCCAGGCGTTAGATTAAACAGTGCACATTTAGAAGCAGACAGAGAGATTGAAATGAGTGTGGTGTAGACAGAACAGATGATGTGTTAATGATGCGTTTAGAGATTTGACATCTGATGAAGATGAAGCATAAGCTCTGTAACAGTCTTCATCATCTCTCTTGTCTGTTTCTCTTGCTTTGACATATTTTACATCATTCTTTGCTGTTCTGTCCTTTTATTGTACAGAATGAACTGAAGTCTGTTAACTGCTTATCTGACTGATTTCTCTTGAATTTTTGGTCATTCTCTGTATATGCTTTTGTTTCGCTTGTGTGTTTGACTTTTGATTCCCTATCATAAGCACAGGTAACATTGATCGTGTCTCTTTTGGTTTCAGAAAATAATGCATACAGCTTTGGACGCACCACAATCGCTAACCTGGATTCTGGGTGAGACATTTTACTCCTTTTGTTCATTTACAAATGACTGTATGAATCCAAGAGGATTCTGGGTAAAATAGGCGCGTCTCTTGCAGGAATAATCTGCTGTGGCTGCACACGTCGTTTGCCTTCTTGTACCTGCTGCTCACCGTCTACAGCATGAGACGTCACACGTCCAAGATGCATTACAAAGAAGATGACCTGGTACGGTCGCATTCTGCTTCGTCATATGGATAAGTCTGTTTTTCTGGGTGTTATTGCAAAAATAACGTTAGGAATACCATGAGGGCAAGTAGATGATCACAGAATGTTTATTTATGGGTACACTGCCTCTTTAAACACTTTGCATAACAGGAATCCATGCATGATGTAAAAAAAACATCATCTCAAGTTTTCTTGTGCTGTATACGGCTACATTCATCCCAGCTGCGCAGACACATACAGTAGTAGTGCTCATGAAATATTCATAAATCTGTCTAAAGCGCTGACCTACATTTTTGCAGCCAGTGTTTAAGCTCAATCGCAACTTTGCAGATCAATGCAGTTTCCCCAGTGTCTGTGCATGTATAAATAACGCCTGTCTCTATGTCTCCAGGTAAAACGAACATTATTCATCAACGGCATTTCTAAATATGCAGAAGAGATCCACATCAAGCAGCATTTTGAGTAAGACACATTTCTATGCAGTTTTACAGCTGATCTTACATGCGTCACTAGAATAACATCATGTTGTGTGTGCTCGGACTGTGCTCGGACTGTGCTCGGACTGTGCTCGGACTGTGCTCGGACTGTGCTCGGACTGTGCTCGGACTATGCTCGGACTGTGCTCTTCTGTGTCTGAGAGACGTCAGTGAACTCTGTTTGACTGCAAACTTCTGCTGTAATCGTCTAAACAAGCATTTTAAATTCAAGTAATGCGGCCCATCAGCTGAGTCAGTGTGTTGTGTGTGACGCTGGCGACGTTCTAGAAATAGAACGACAGGTTTAATGTGATTTTACCTGAATAACATCACAGACTGATGACAGTTTCCTTCAAGGAAGAAAAACTGCTGTGAAAAGATATTTTGAGTTCAGAATCGTTCTCGTACTCCAGTAAAATGAGCAGTGTTGGCTATAAACAAACTGACTTCCTGATGAGTAAATATTTTAGCTGTTTTATTTAGAGCTGCTAGCATGATTGTGTGTTATGCGAGTATGTGATGTTAATTTCTTTGTTTCTGTCTTTCAGACAGGCATATGAAAACTGTGTTGTCCTGGAAGCGCGTATTTGTTACAACGTAGCAAAATTAATGTCTCTCAACGCAGAGAGGTAAAATTTCATGGTTACATTTGAATCAAGTGAATTTTAAGATGTTTTTAAGATGTCCTGGTGCGACACAAAAGCACGTCTGCAGGGCTGAGCTTTATCTGATTATGAGCCTATGGAAGATAAACTAAAAGTATCTGTGTTCACTGATCTGACCTGAGATATTCTGTTGATCTAAAAACAAGCTGAAGTTTCTCAAAGAGAAAACGGCATTGATCTGTGTGTGTGCCTGTGTGTGTGTCTGTGTGCCTGCCTGTGTGTGTCTGTGCGCCTGTGTGTGCGCGCTTGTGTGTGCGTGTGCTCGGCTGTGTGCTCGGCTGTGTGCTCGGCTGTGTGCTCGGCTGTGTGCTCGGCTGTGTGCTCGGCTGTGTGCTCGGCTGTGTGCTCGGC